>PVPY01000486.1:0-41765 GCA_002982035.1 Fusarium algeriense
ACCAACTAGACCACGGAACCTTTAATCTTATATGAGAAGGCAAAGGGAGCGGCTCATCTGCAGCGGTTCGAGGAAGATTCGATATGGTGATATGGTTGTGAAGTTGGAGTAATAAAGTGGAACCCTTGAACCCTGATGTGGGGTTACCGATTTTACACTTCAAGTTCAAAAAAGTTACTTCTTCAGAAATAATGATAAACATTTTAACAACCACTACTTGGTTCCGTGGTCTAGTTGGTTATGGCATCTCGTTAACACCGAGAAGGTCCCCGGTTCGATCCCGGGCGGAACTACCATTTTTAAAGCAGACCTCTATGACTTAAACATAGACTACATCAAGAATCCAACCTAGCCCCTATTGGCTTTTATAGTTAATCTGGTAGAACGATCAAGTTTCATTATAATAGTGTAAGCCTGTAATAGCAATCGTGACTTTTATCCAAGTTCAAGATAATAGGACGTCTGCTAAGTAGGTTGAACAGATAAGATACATACGCATCATGAATGGTAATTCCTATTACTATAATCCCTATCCTGGTCAGTTATTGCTATTTGCCCAGGATACAAGTATAGTGATTCAACCTCGTAGATAAAGGCTGGCAGCTAGTCTTCGAAGTCTATACTCCCAAAGCCAAGCCACCTAATAAATATAAGCAAGGGGGACACCTTCCTTCTGAGCTTCGGCGATCTCTTTATCCTTTGCTATCCCCTCCTCAATGAGCCTTTTGACTACTTCTTCTTCTTCTTCTTTGTCTGTATTTATAGTCAATACTATACATAGGCTGTGGTGTGCTTTATGTTATTCTGGGCAAAGATAAAGGCTCTATTTATTCATTGTCAAGTTCTCCGTTATCCATGATTCAAGCGAAACTGTCACCTTGAACTTTGCTGAACGCTGCTGAATATATGCAAAAATTGTCCCCGAAGTCTTTGCGAAGCGCCAATGTAGACTCAAACTTCCACTTGACGTGAACTGGACGAATCCGCTAGGAAGAACGATACACAGCGTTTCTGCTCCTTGAGCAATGTTTCCGAGGGAACCTTTATTGTGTTCCCCCAATAGAAAGTTCCGAGATATATACCTCGTAGAGCCGTTTGTTCATGTCTTTATATTTCATTTGGCAGGGATAGGAGAGGCATTAC
Organism: Fusarium algeriense; assembly: GCA_002982035.1. Taxonomy (NCBI): domain Eukaryota; kingdom Fungi; phylum Ascomycota; class Sordariomycetes; order Hypocreales; family Nectriaceae; genus Fusarium; species Fusarium algeriense. The sequence goes on from PVPY01000486.1 coordinate 1,144, forward strand.
CTTATCGTGGTACAGGGACGGGATGATTAGGCGGAAAGAGTCATGAAATCATTTCATTGATATTCAAAAAATGTTCTACTGATATTGAGTGAGAGAAAGCCATGCAATAACTACTTGTGAAACCAAACCACAGCTGTGTGAAGCTTGGCCAGTTACCTATAAAACCACAGCACGAGCTTTGCATTGAGACCGGCGAATACGTTGATATTAATGTATTGAACCATAAACAGGTTCTGTGTGACCTATTTTTGTCTTTCAACGGTCCTAACAGCAAGTAATATACACTCTATATCAATATACCCTTCTAATTTATTATGATGTCTTACTTTTGGAACGTCGCACCTGAAAACTCCATGCTGCCCAAACCCAGCATCCTCTTGGTAAACAGCCACAGTTCGAAAGCCTCCAACTTAATCTCCACGCGCATGAAACCTACCCATGCGATCAACACGCGCACGGTGTTGGGCGGCCAGAAGAGTGATCCGTTTTGGCTGATCTCTTCGAGCTTCTCATGGAACACGGTCTTTGTGCAATATCGGGCTAGGATCATGAACGAACGGATAGGACCCTGTCGTGTCTGGAGGTTCTCGTCCAGGCTTCGGGTCAGATCATTTGTCTTAAGAATTAGAAGTATTATACGAGGCACGCGGCTGAGAAGCTGCACGAGGTCGACAATGAGGCCCTCCTGCAGAGCCCCGCTCATTGTCTTCTGCTCATCGGCGGTTCGAGTCTCGAGAATGGAGCCGGACTTGCTGACGATGCTGTAGTCTCGACCTGTGATTGCTGAAGCAAAGAGTGGGAAGTCCTTGTCCTCAATACCAGCTACCTCATGCGCATACTTCTTCATGCGATCCATATCGCCATCGATAACAGCAAGCCACATCTTAGCATAAGACCTTCGCATAGGAAGCTCGATGTCGCGGTAGAGACCATGATCATATAGAATGACATCAAAGTTAGGACCACGTCTAAGACCTCGGCGGCTGGTGTTCTTGCGGATTGCAATATTGCCACCGTGAGGATCACAGTGCAGGGGTGCACCGTCACCGAAGATCATTTCATTGAAGATACGCGCCAGCGTGGCAGATACTTCGTCTCGGTCGATGCCGTTTTTATCCAGGTACTCAAGATCGTCGAGTCGACTCCCGGCCTCGCACGCCATTACAATGATTCGCTTCTTGGCCCAGATGACCTCGGGGATGATCAGGGGTAATTGCGGAATCTTAGCAAAGTGCTCCTTCATACGTCGGGCATTTTTGGCCTCTTCTTGGAAGTCAAGTTCTTTGGGGAGAGAAACATCCATCTCGGAGGAGAGCCACTCAAGATCATATTCGGGGAAGAATCGTTTCAGGGTCGAAAATGTGTACCGAGTAAGCGCAAGATCCAGAGGTGCCCATGCTTCCAGCTCAGGATGTTGAACCTTAACCGCAACCTTTTGATTTGACCCCTTGATAGAGGCTAGATGCACCTGAGCAAGAGAGGCGGCGCCAATTGGTTCAGGGTCGAAATTGGAGAAACAATCCCAAAGCTCCTCTCCTGTATCTTTGCGAAACATATCCTCGATCGACTCAAGTGAAGATACAGGACACTTGTCCTGGAGGGGGATGAACGTATTTGTCCATTCAGATGGTAAAAGGTAGTTCATGGCGCTCTGACATAGTAATTAGTCTAGTCACTCGCTCGAGCTCCGATGTTGGTAGAGTTCATACCAGATGCTGGCCGAGTTTGATAAATATACCGCCATTCTTTTCTAACACAACGAGGGTCCGTTCGGCGCACCGTCTGTGGCATGCCTTTAGCATATTCTCTTGTTGATCATGGTCCGCAGTTGTTTCTCTCGCATTTAACGTTGTTCGATAACTACCCAGCTTGTCAGTTTCGCATGCCTTGCCCGGATAACAGGTCACCACGTACTCGTTGATGCATACAGCGAGTGCAACTGCAACTCTGCCTGTACGTTCCGCCGCCTCATAACTATTCTTGATGTCGTCGGTGAACGCAAGTGCAGTTGCACCTACAGTTCCAAGACCCGCCGAGGCATATAACAGCTGTCGTCTAGGGCCGGACTTATGACCATTACGCTCTCGAGAGCCTCTCCGCGATATGAAACCTCTTACGCTGACATTTCGGAAGAGCCTACTGTGAACCAATTGACTTCTACAAGTCGAGCAGGTCCATGGTCGAGCGGCGATGCGAGTCGCAAAGGCTGTAACAGATAAGGCGTTCATCTGGCCGCCGATGGACGTTTAGCGAGGAAAATTATTATGTAGTAAGGTAAAGTTACTCATTCTTAATAAGAGAAGCTAGCGAGGAAGGAAGGGAAACAGTTTGGCACTACAAAGGCCAGGCTTAGGCTTGGATCATGTCGTCAACCAAAATCAAGTCGACAGTTTTTTTTTGCCTGGATGTGCCGATTCCGACAAACCTCCGTCCATTCAAGCCCATCGCTCGCTATCGGCTTGGGCCGGGTGCAATCTTCGGGGGGCGAATTGACACCCGGCCGGCTGGTAGCGTCTTTTGGAGGGACCGGCACCACACCACGTGACTGCGCGATCGCGACTGCAACGCGTAAAGCTCACCTCTTTACACGACCCACCTCAACACGAAACTCATACACCACTCAAGCTCCCGATAACATTCACCTCATATTGTCCATTTACAATTCTATGCAAAATAAGCGCCAAAATAACACAGCGGAAAATATGCTGTCTTTTTCTCCCGCCCCAATTTTCTCCGGTCCTTGGGACCACCGCCCTACCATCTCATCGCCGCTCTCATCTTCGCCCGTTTGCGCATCATCGCCACTTTCACCAATTGACAGAAACGTGTGTCCGCAACGGCAAATCCAGTCTTCTCCTATCAAGCCTCCAAAGTTCAAATTCGCTTCACGTCCCACGCGGCCAAATCCAGTGAACAAGAAGCGAGAGGAGGTCCAAGAAGGAAGACGGAAGCTCTTCCTCCAGAATGTGCGACAGAACCGTGAAGACAAGGCCTGGCAGCGTAGAGATATAGAGGGACAGGTATGCATGAATTAATTTATATCATACCACTATTATTAACGTCATACAGTTTCTGAAGACAAATTATCTTGCCGATCGAGGGCAGCTGTCTTATGATGCTCCTGACACTACTGAAGCTGATATCGAAGACGCCATGACTTTTTACCACGAGCACCCTCCGATCCCGGAGCAAGAGGAGGATGAAACGATGATGGATGAGGAAGAGCAGCTCGAGGCTATGTTTGCATCCTACGAGGAACAGCAGATGGCTTCTTCACAACGGCCATCTTCACCTCCACTATCAGACGAAGACTTTGACGATGTATTTGCTGAGCTTATTGCACAAGAGCAATCTCGACAGATCACACAGTCCCAAACCCCAGATCAGATGGACACTTCTGGAGACATTGAGATGCAATAATGCACTTTCCCATATTGATTGCTTTTCTTCAGTGCTTTACGTGTTTGCTCGCCCGGAGTTGGGGATAATCGGATCAGGGGACACGGCGTTTGGGAAGCGCCGGTGGCATTTCATCGGATGTGCACAACTATTGTTTTGGGAAAGGGTATATAGAATGACTTGGAGGCAACATCCATGTTTGTTATCTACTGAGGGTTGCAGGCTTCATCTCCTGGATTGAGGGCATCTTGTGCCGATTGCATGTCTCCAACTAGATCAGAGGGGGGCGATCCTGCTGCTTGCATCTAGACAATTAGTCAGTGACATGAATTTCACCATGGAGACGAAACAGAAATGAAACAAACCTTTTGCATCTTGTCCACAATGAACTCACGGTCTGTCGCATTGGAATCCGAGTACGTCTTCTCTTCGAACTTAGCAACTATCTCACGCACAATGGACTGTTGCTCCTCGTAGCGCTTCAAGTCCTCCTTTGGTGTGGAATCGCGGTTCTTGATGAGCCATTCAGGGAACTTCTCATCAAGTTCCTTCATGGGCTCATACAGAATTTCCTTGTTAGTGAGCTGTTCCATCATGCCCATAAGCATCTTGGAGAATTCTTCCTCGCTGCCGTCGCCTCCAAGATCTCCAAGGTCGCCTGAAGACAACTGTTTGAACATCTCGGACATAAAATCATCAGCGGACCCTGAGGCAGCAGCAGCAGTGGCTTGGTCTCCTGAAGCTTGCATACGCTCCATAGTTCGCTTGATGGTATCTTGGAATGATGCATCCTCAGGTGGTGCTTGAGAAGATGGTCCTTTGGGGTTATTGGGAGGTGGAGCATCGCCAGCGCCTTCTGCCGCAGCGATGTGCTTAAAGATATCTTCAAACTGTGCTTGCATATCCGGCTGCAAATGTATCAGCACTCAGTTGCGCTGGTCGTTCAAGATGAGACAAAACTTACTGATTGCTCAAGCTCGCCTAGTAAATCAGCCATACCAGCCTGTAGCTGTTTAGCAAAATCTTCTTCTGAGAACGCGTCTTCGACTTCAGGTTGCTTGCCAGAAGCAGAACCTTTAGGAGCCTCCGGTTTGCTAGAGCCAGCAGCAGCTCCAGAAATCTTAGGTTGATCTAGCTTGACGGTAGAAAACTCATCCAACATATCTGAGAGCAGTCAGTCACAATACCTCAGAATTCCATCTGCCTCTTGACGTACCATCTAAATCGTCCAAGTCGTCCTCATCAGGGTCTGGAACGTCTTCCATTTCATAAACATGCTTTGCTACCTCGGGTACTGGTGTTGGAAGAATGCCACTCTTCTCCGCTACAGCTTCTGTCGCGACGACTGCAGTAACAGCCGCGGCTGCCGTTACTGCAGCTGCGGCGTCTTTGGAGGCTGCTTCTTGGGGAATGGGCTGTTGAGGGGCAGTTTTGGATGAGTCTTGACGAGCTGCATCCTCAGCAGCAGCCCCTTCAGCAGAAATCTCCTGTGCAATAGCCTTAGGAGGCTCTGACTCCAGGGAGGGAGTCGCCGTGGAAAGACTAGAGGCCGGGGCACCAGCGGCCAGAGCATCAGGCATGGGGGTGTCAGATGAAGCGGGAGGAGCATCAGCCTCGGCCTCGGCTTTGATATCATGCTTTTCGTCCTCTTTCACCTCATCTTTGACGTCCTCCTGAACGGCCCCTTTGAGCTCTTCCTTGACCTCCTCTTTCAAGGCGACTTCCGTATCTTTGTCCGAAACCATGGTGATATCTGCCTCGTCTTTCCTAGCACTCAAACACACTTTTGCCAAAGAACGTAGCCGAAGTCAGACTGATACGTTAGCCAAGTTTGACTGATGCTTTTGAAGAAAGGCCGAAACTAGTGTGAGATTCGCAGAGCGCACTTGTGTTGTAATGGCCAAGCCTTAAGTGACTTTACACCTTGATACGTGGGCAGTCTTGAGGGATGGACACCCGCCCGCCGGGTTCCAGCTTAACTTAACCACTGAGCCGAGGTGACCTATGATGCGGCGCTAGATGCTGTAGTCTACCGGTATACACGGGCTGCCCTGACGGCCTGGACTTCCCACCTTCCAGGTTCGCAAGCTGCTGATTAACAAGTGCCCCTCACTAACGGCTCAGAAGGTCACCCCGCCGCAACAGCGCTATTAATGCCCCCGGCTTGAACACAGGAGGCCCTGTGCAATAGGTGACCGCCTAGCGGGGTTTGCCGGAAAGGGACGTGCCCCAACTGGCGCTTTTCCCGACCAGCGACAACGGGTTTTGGACTGTGCATCGAATCATTGAGGACGTCGTTTCGTGAATTGCACCTTGGGCACGCTTGCACAAGCGATACAGGCTTCGAGCTGGCTTCGACTTCTTTTCGCCATCAGACTTTTCCGACGCAGAGTATTTTCTTCCCCCAACAACGAACTACGAAAAGCCCGCCCAGAAAGCTGCGGACATATTTGAGCTCCCATTCGGTGCCTTTTACCCTGCCACAATCTCGCGTTGCCGCTCAGCTTTCCGATCTCTGGCGCGATTCTCAACTATCTCGTGGTTTCATACTATCCTCCACCTGCAAACCCTTCCATATTCATCTCATCTCCGATCGACATCGTTGAAGGACGAAATCATGGCGCTTTGCCAGAACCGATTACAAGAGGAGAGGTGAGATTTGGCCATATAGCATAGTACCCGAGCTTGACTGAAATCTCAATAGGAAGCAGTGGCGACGAGATCATCCTTTCGGATTCTATGCTAAACCCCAGCGCACCAAAGAGGGAGTGCTCGACGTCAAGAACTGGGAGTGCGGAATCCCTGGCAAAGAAAACACAATCTGGTCCGGTGGACTTTTCAAGCTGACCATTGCTTTTCCTGATGGTGAGTACCCCCAATCACCACACGGCAGTCGGGATTCGTGCTAATATCTGTTCACCAAAGAGTACCCAACAAAGCCCCCCAAGTGTAAGATCTTGTCATACCATAGTGCACAAAGAGTCCCTTGCTAATATGAACCCAAGGTAAATTTGTTCCCCCGCTGTTCCACCCTAATGTCTACCCTTCCGGAACTGTCTGCTTGTCCATCCTCAATGAAGAAGAGGCTTGGAAGCCTGCTATTACCGTAAAGCAAATTCTGCTGGGTATCCAGGACCTTCTCAACGATCCTAACCCCGAGTCTCCTGCCCAAGCGGAGGCGTACAACCTCTTCAAGAGAGATCGTGCCGAGTACGAGAAGCGGGTTCGCCGTACGGTTCGCGAGAACCCCACACCTTGATGGAAATTCGGAGACGTTGGAAGAGAAGAGAGTTTTAGACCAAATTTTTCTTTGTAAGGTGCCTCAGGCTACGGCGTTCATATGGAAATACCAAGGCGGAAAGTTACTCGGAGACTGTGAAGGGGAGTCCAGGCATCACGGAGGCTATGCTATATCACAGCATGATAAGGGAGCCTAACGATATGGAAGAAGATGTGTGCTAAGCAAGGTTATGATAATCCTTTTTATAGCGGGGAATTAGCAGACAGTTCATGGTAATAGTGTACACCTTGGGATCTTGTGAAAATGGTTCTTTCGTCAGGATATCATTTATCTCGGTAGTTGGACGAGCCAATACGCTTGTCTGTTCATGTTTCTTGGATGTTCTTCGGCGAGTGAATCACTTGCGGCTGCGTTGTCGGAATACTTCCAGGATCTGCCCCACTAACCTGGCGCCAGCCTGGTTACCGTTGCAAACAAAAATCATATGTCTCTTATGTGGAAGCGATCGTGAGGATTGACAGTACAATTCTGATAGGGGTTAAAAGTGACAGTGCAGTGTGTGAGGAGCTGCCTTATATATACATCTTGACAAACTTCTTAACATAGAGCATCCTGAACCTTTTGATCAGCCTACGTTTATCTCGAATCTCTAAACGACATACATACAGCAGTTGTGTTTGATCAGAGCCGCTCAACCTTGGTCTTGTGACGTGACTATGAAGAGCCGTATGTCCGTTGTATTCCCCTTATCAAGTCCATATGTCAAAGCTTATTCGGATTATGTAATTGAACCAGGAACACCAAAGCTCAAATGCCTGGACTGTTTTCTGCCGCCAATGAACTCTGCCGAATTACCAGCCGAAATCGGCCAGGAGATTTACTCACACCTCGAAAATCTTTTGGCTTGGCCTTGGTTTGATAGCGCCGTAAAGCCGTTATCTATCAACGGACTAGTTCTTCCGCCCATATACAAACAAGGTAGATGTAGGCTCGGCACCATTCTAGGTAGTGAGAGTTGACTTGCGCAGATCGTGGCAAGACAATGACAATGAATTGGTAACTTTACTCATGCTGGCCACTATCATAGTGGAGAGATGCTCGCTCGCGTCCGCAGCGGAGCATCTGGTGGATAACCTTAACGAGTTAAAAACATCCATATGAATTTATCGGCCATGACTATTAACCGTTACTAGCCTTGCGGCTTTGAAGTACTGGTACTGTCTGTTCTTGTACCTAAGGTGTCTACCTACTTATCGCCTGTTCTGTGCCGGTGGCAGGAGTGTGGAGTTTCCTATGACTCCTCTTTTTTTCTCTCACCCGAACTACTGCTAATATTAATCTTCCCGCGACACTTTCTCTCCCTCCAACCATTCTTCAGACATTCGCCTTCTCATTACACACATAACGTGCGCATTTTTCTGCAACCGCAAACATGTGTGGCATCTTCGCCTGTCATCGGTACGCTCTCCCTTGCGTAAATGGACATGGATCTGTTTTGGTGGTTTGGAGGGGCACGAGGACCCCGCCATCAATTCGGATAGGAACTGGAATTGAAATCACCCCGCGGTCGGAGGAAGAAAGTTGTTGAAGAATCATGGCGCGACTAACATTTCGCGTCCCTGTAGTCATCCCGACGTGGAAAAATTCAAGCCCACAGCTCTGAAGCTCGCAAAGCAGTATGTATCATTGTTCAATCAAGACACAACCCTCGAAATTAACTTGAATTGCGCAGAATCCGTCACCGTGGCCCCGACTGGAGTAAGTGAAAACATCGACAGATAGCCCTCAAGCGATCGCAAATACTGAAGTTGAATGTTCAGGTGGAAGCGTGATTGCCAACCACACCAGTAAGCCCAATTGAGTTTCACAACACATAGGTTCCTGGTCCTAACTCCCTTGTTTAGTTCTCTGCCATGAGCGTCTCAGCATTGTCGGCGTTGGTAAGTCGAAAGTCTTCTCGCCTAAATGTTGCCTCCTGCTAACAACGATTCTCCCCAGAGTCTGGAGCCCAGCCCCTGACCAACGCCGACGACAGCATCATCCTTGCTGTCAACGGTGAGATCTACAACCATCGTCACATTCGAAAGAACCTCAAGGAACAGTACCATTTCAAGACTACATCCGATTGCGAGGTTATCATCCCGTTGGTAAGAGGCCCAGCTGGAGCATCGCTCAAGGAAGAATAGTAGGCTCACAATAGATTGCCCACAGTACACCGAATTTGACACCAATTGTCCCAACCACCTCGATGGCATGTTCTCTTTTGTTCTCTATGACAAGAAGCAAGATAGAACAATTGCCGCCCGCGACCCCATTGGTATCACCACTTTCTACCAGGGTTGGTCCTCCAAGGAGCCGGGAACCGTTTACTTCGCCTCTGAGTTGAAGTGCTTGCACAGCGTTTGTGACAAGATCGTTGCTTTCCCCCCCGGTCACGTTTACGATTCCAAAACTGGTGAGACCACTCGCTACTTCAAGCCTTCTTGGTGGAACCCCAAAAAGATTCCCAGCAACCCTGTCGATTATAAGGTTCTCCGACATGCTCTTGAGAAGGCTGTCCGTAAGCGACTCATGGCTGAGGTTCCCTTCGGCGTTCTCCTCTCTGGAGGCCTTGACTCGAGTCTGACAGCATCCATCGCCCAGCGTGAGGTGACCAGACTTCGAAAACAAGCTCTTGAGGCTAACGGCAACGTTCTCCCTGTGGAGAACCCCGACACTGGCGAAGGTCTTGTTGGTGTTGATGATGACGATCACCTCGATACTCTTACATACCTTCCCCAGCTCAACTCCTTCTCCATAGGACTACCTGGTTCTCCTGACAACAAGGCTGCCCTTGAGGTCGCCAAGTTCCTTGGTACTAAGCACCACGTCATGACTTTTACCATTGAGGATGGCCTCAATGCTCTTTCAGATGTCATCTTTCATCTTGAGACTTACGATGTCACCACCATCCGAGCCTCGACTCCCATGTATCTTTTGTCACGAAAGATCAAGGCCATGGGCATCAAGATGGTTCTGAGCGGAGAGGGCAGTGACGAGATCTTCGGCGGCTACCTATATTTCCATGCTGCCCCTGACAAGGAGGCTTTCCATGAAGAGACTGTCCGCCGTGTCAAGAACCTGCACTTGGCTGATTGCTTGCGAGCCAATAAGTCTACCTCTGCTTGGGGTCTTGAAGCTCGTGTTCCCTTCCTTGACAAGGAGGTAAGTTTAGTCCCATTGTAGTAGTTTGGTTCTGAGAAACTAATGGCAATAATAGTTCCTTGAGACCACCATGAACATCGATCCCCAAGAGAAGATGATCACCAAGGACAGGATTGAGAAATACATTATCCGTAAGGCCTTCGACACCTCGGACGAGCCTGACGAGCAGCCCTATCTCCCCGACAACATCCTCTGGCGACAGAAGGAACAGTTCTCTGATGGCGTCGGCTACGGTTGGATCGATGCGCTCAAGGACAACGCCGAAAAACACGTCACAGACGAGATGATGAAGAACCCTAAGCCTGAGTGGGGTAACGATATCCCTGATACTAAAGAGGCGTACGTTATGACTGATTCCGTACGAATGAATGAGACTGACAAGGAATAGTTACTGGTACCGATGCATGTTTGACGAGCACTTCCCCCCTCACTGCGCGTCAACAGTCATGCGTTGGACTCCCACTTGGTCCAAGCAGACTGACCCCAGTGGCCGGTACGTGATCTCTTCATCCCAAGCATCGCATAGACTTGGAGGTCCAAGGGAGACTAATGTTTGCTAATGTGTTGTTGCAGAGCCATTTCTACCCACAACGCCAAATATGATAACGCAGCTTAATGATATGGCGAATCCAGCAAAACATCAAGCAAAGAACGCTTGCTTGTCTCATTGTAACTTACACTACCCTATTGAAGGTGTCTGGCCTAATCGGTTATAAGGTGCATCTCTGGGTGTCGTTCTCCTGGAAGTTGAGAAAAGGCGTCTTGGATCATTGCTTACTAACTAACCTTGTTATTATGATGATGGAAAAAAGATACGGGATGATATGGACGGGAACGAAAAAAATAAAGACAAAAGTTCTAGAAACAAAGAGTTGCATTATTTGCATGCTAGTGCAAGTGTCGGTGAATGCTTGGTATCGTACTACAGTTTGAAATTAGTAGTAGGCGCAACATGTCGCCTGAGTTGTTTAATGCATGAAGGGTCTTGACGTGCAAAGAGAGGGTGTGGCCAACTGACCAATGAACGAGTAATGCAGTCAGACGTGGGCGTGTCGACCAAGGCCTTCAATGTAACGGCTCCTGAGTGAAGGGTATTAGGAAACTTCTTTGGCATAGTACCTTGAATAATGGGTCAGAGAGTCTGTTTCCGCTGTTGGTAGTGGTCGGCTGGTGATGGAGTCATATGAGTTGTTGGCTGTTAGTCTCTGAGCTGTTCATGCGTTGACGACATGCAAGCTAATAAAGATGGAATATGGATGAACATTCTTTATAAAAGACTCGTCAGGCAGCGAGATAATTGCACGAAGTTGATGGCCCAAATCTCGATCGGGTGGCATCTATGTCCTGGAATTAAGTGCAAAGGGATGCCTACCTACCTTTGGTAGGTTGATGTTGTGACTATTGACATTCTGCCTTCTTGGAATGGAAATGGCATATATGTATTATCCAATTGACTCGGCTCTCTCCTCGATTGACCAACTATTTTCGTAGCCATCGTTCATTACCCCTCCACGTGGGCCCTGGCTCTGGGGGATATTGTTTAAATTAATTACAGTACATGATCTCCAGCTAAAAGCTGCCTTTCGTCACCTGGCCAAGGGGCAAGGTGACACAGTCCCGACATCAGCCGACTTTGGCTACCCATGTGCTAATTCTTTGCGAAGGCGCCGCACAGGGCATTTTCAGAGCCTAGCACGGAAGAGCTTCCCTACCTTAGGTACCAAGGCTGAGCTGGTTCCAGCGGGGTCCCCAACAAGAAACCCTGTGCAGGAGATCAGCCCTGTGCGAGTATCCCAATCCCAAGCATTTTCTGCCAGGCTCCATCATCTCCCGCTCTCCTACCCCCGTTCTGTTCTCTCTCCCATCTCTGTCGAATTCTAACTTCATTTTCATCACAACTTTCATTTGAGATTTAAATCTTCTCGATACTATCCACCGCAATCATGTCTGTCCCCGCCTTCTCTGACATTGCCAAGCCGGCCAACGATGTATGCTTCTGCCTTCCCCCATCGCCTTGACACTATTCTATGCTCTGTTGTGATTTCTTGGGTTGTGACGATACCGAGACTTCAGCAGTTCATCTTTCGCTCCTCCAAAACTCTTACCATGGAATGGACTGAAAAATCAATCCCAAGGTTCCCTTGCATTACCATATCAAGCGCAATCAATTGACACTGCAACTTTTCTTTTGCCTACGAGCTCTGCTGACTCTTGCGCCTCTTTTGCGCTGTTCATAGCTCCTCAACAAGGATTTCTACCATCTTTCTGCTACTACCTTCGAGTTCAAGGACACTGCCCCCAACGGCGTTGCCTTCAAGGTCACCGGCAAGTCAAGCCATGAGAAGGCCACCTCTGCTGCTGTGAGTACTCCTGTTCCCGCAAACTCAATGGCAAGCCGTTGTTCCTCGGGGGTTCGGAAGCTAGTGTTCGGTCAACCGCGGCCTTCGGTGCTGTTGTCAACTCGATTCACTACATTTTCAACCGAAACGAGCTCTTGTTGAATCCAGAAAACGGCCTCCGTTTTTTATTTTATTTTATTAAAATTAAGTTCACTGACTTTAACCTTTGAAGATCGAGGGAAAATACACCGACAAGCCTACTGGTACGACATCACCATCTTTTTCTTCAACACCTTCGCTTTCACCATCTGCGTCTCCACCGCCCATACCCAAACCCCGCCGCAAAAAACAAAATCTCCCCTCTCTCAGCGTCTCGCGAATCCTCGGGCCAAAATCAGGCTGGCCGGTCGGATTTGCGACGCTGCTTCAACCTGGCTATGCTCAGCTGCTAATGTTCTATTCCCGTACAGGCCTGACCCTCACCCAGACCTGGAACACTGCCAACGCTCTCGACACCAAGATCGAGGTCGCCGACTCCCTCGCCAAGGGCCTCAAGCTTGAGGGTCTCTTCAACTTCCTCCCTGCCACCGCTGCCAAGGGAGCCAAGTTCAACCTCCACTTCAAGCAGCCCGGTTTCCACGGCCGTGCTTTCTTCGACCTCCTCAAGGGCCCCGTTGCCAACGTCGACGCCGTTGTTGGCCACGAGGGTTTCCTCGCTGGTGCCTCCGCTGGCTATGATGCTAACAAGGCTGCTCTGACCGCCTACAGCGCCGCTGTTGGCTACGCTGCTCCCCAGTATAGCGCTGCCATCACCGCTTCTGATAACCTCAGCGTCTTCGCTGCCTCTTACTACCACAAGGTCAACTCCCAGGTCGAGGCTGGTGCCAAGGCTACCTGGAACTCCAAGACTGGCAACGCCGTCGGCCTCGAAGTTGCCAGCAAGTACCGCATCGACCCTGTTTCTTTCACTAAGGTTCGTACTCGGAATAATAGAGAAATGTGAGACTAACTCATGCTCCAAATTATAGGTCAAGATCAACGACCGTGGTATTGCTGCCCTTGCCTACAACGTCCTCCTCCGTGAGGGCGTTACCCTGGGTCTTGGCGGCTCTTTCGACACCCAGAAGCTCGACCAGGCTACCCACAAGCTCGGTGCTAGCTTCACCTTCGAGGGTTAAAATGCTCTCAAAAGTATTAAATCTCTCCATCTTCTAGCAGAAAGTCCTCGCTGGAATATCCGCTCCAGAGTTGTTCTATCCTCACAGCTCCTTGTACCTTACAGGCTTGCATTGCGGTGGTTTCAAGGGATGTAGATTATCTCAAATAAAAAATTTCGAAGATAATACCATGGCAAGTCTTAGTGCAGTAGCTATGTCGAGTTTTTGTGCTCACGTGTAGTCGGAGATATTACCCATTTATCGAACCGTTTTGAGTAATGATACCGTTGAAATTCTAGGTGCGGCAAACGCATAGCCTCATATCAGCACTCATTCTTCGGGAGAAGACTTGAACTCCTCGTCTTGTATATCCATCTAACTCTTGTTCTTTTTCCGCTGCCCAATACTCATGAACTGGATGTATACGAGAGGCGCCAATATGGCGGTCGCAAGAATACCCGATATTATGATAAAATGTCCTGTGATGGTCGTCTGAGGCTCAAACTCAATGTCGTCGTCGCCTACTGCGCGCTTTTCTCTTCTATCTTTGCGCCGTTGGTCCTCTCTTCGATGCGTTCGCGTATGGCCCGCCTTATCAAAGTGAGGGACGTCGTTATGATGTCCAAAAGGGTCATCGCCTGGTCCCATCCCCCCATGGGCAGACTCATGACTGAAGGGGTTCCCCCATGGGCTCTTGTGACCACTATGCGATTTGTCTTGTTCATGTGGCGATGCGCCTCCACCCCCTGTGCTCTCCTCATGCGCCTTGCGGCGCTTGTCCGCCTGCTCTCCCCAGCCTCCACTGCGGTAAAAGCTAGGCGGCGGACCGCGAAAGGTGCCTCTCCTGCGGCTCAACCCTGAGGGCGCACGGCCACCAGGCTGATGGGAGTGATAAGAGCCGCGATGGGCGTGAGTCTGAGGCGGGTGATGGTGCAAACGAAGGACATCGCGATCGTAGGCTGCTCGACGAGTCTTGTCAGATAGAACAGTATACGATTCGGAGATAAGGGAGAATTTCGAAGATGCGTTTGGATCAGAGGGGTTTGCGTCAGGATGGTGGGTTTTTGAAAGGGAGTAGAAGGATCTGGGGTGTCAGCTTTCAGCGTTTCCATGAACTGGTAGGCCACGACAATACTTTTTGATCTCTGCCGGTGTAGCATCGTGCCTTATATTTAGCCTCTCGTAATGATTCTTATTTGCAACCTCATCATGTCGCCCTCTTCGCTGCTGAGCTTGCAGCCCAATTGCAACGATATTTGACGTCCGACACCGGAGCAATCCGGTGCTACATGTTGAAAGAATTGGCGCTGGGCGTACACTACAGAGGGAAGAGGGACGCAGCGGCATGCCGCATCACGGCCGAAGAAGAGAGAATGACGAGGGGATGAGGAAGGAAATTTGAGGTAAGGTGTGAGAAGATGTTGTAGAAGATTGGAGAAAGTAAGTAGGCGGGAGGCGTAGATTCTTTATTTTTTTGATGTAATCAATGAAGTCTGCCGGCCACAACTTGGGTATATAGTATGTGCCAGATGAGGTAATGCACGTAGCGGGACCTTTAATACTATGGCGAATTTTCATAGCCAATGACATCAATCTGCTGCAGATAATATATACACCGTCATTAACTCCATAAAAGATCGTCTTAGTGGATTACCTTATCTCCGACTCTGGTACACGCAGAGAATCCTATGAACATTGTAGGCAGGGCTCTCTCAATAGCCTAGAATACTCCTTTTGAGCCGCCGTGCTTCATATGAGCTTACTCAAGACATTCAAGAACCAATGCTGTGGACTGACTCGTTTTGGTACATCCAAGGTCATTACTACAAATTCCATATGCCAACAAAAAACAGGCACTTGTTACACTAGCCCATTAAAACAATAACCCTAATTGTGCCAGATAAAAACTTTGGATTAATGGCCGAATTTCCACCAAGTTGTCTTTTTCTTGGGAGTCTCAACCTCCTCGCCCTTTGGGCGCTTAAAGGGATGAGCCTCGGTGTTGAGCACCCACTCATCCAAGTTGATGACGCTAGGGTCATCAAAAGTGAGATAGAAGTACTTGATTGTTTCTGACATCCAGAAAGTCTAGCGAAAGTCAGTCTTTGCCAAAAATTTTGGGAACGGGGACAACCTACCTCCATGTTATCACGCTTGTCGCTACCCTTCTTATTAACGTCACTAATCGTAGCAAAAGCCTCCCGTGTCTCAGTCTGCTTGACAATACCCTCCCACATGCGCCAAGCGGCAGCACGCCAGACATCGTCGCCTGTGATGCGCCACATATAAAAGACACTCTCGACAGCTTCAGGGCGCAGACGGTATTCGGAATTGCGAACACGAATGAAACCCTCGGGGAGCTTATCCTTCTTCTCAACAGGCTTGTCATTCCAGCGGCACTTGCTGGTGATGGACTCACAAGCTTCAAGCTGGGCAATCTCGGGCATAATATTGGTGGGGAAGGCATCATATGCCCAGATGCAGCCAGCCGTAAGACGAGAGCCGAGATCAACAAAGTCGCTTCGTGAAAGAAGTTTACCAGCTAGAGCATAGGTACCACCAACAAAGCACGTCAAGTGCTGCATTTCAGCGGTAAGCTCAGGCTCCTTACCCTCCTCACCTGCCAGAACATTGCCCGACATCAAGATATTCAGATCCTGGGGATTACGAGGTTTATAGAGGAGATGTTTGGTAGCAGTATCGAGAGCCTTGGTGGTCATCTCGACATATTCGGGGTCCAAACCACCCAATAGAGCATGCATCTTAGGCAAATATTCGTAAAGCGAATCTGCACCTGCCCCGAGGGTAAAGCGACCCTCATCAACCTTCTCGTCACGGTAGTTCATGACGTGGGGCCACAAGCCAGGGATCTTAGTTTTATTCTGGTTGCGGTAGAAGAACTGCTTAATGCGCTCAGTGGCATCGTAGTACTTTGGGTTCCCGGTGATCTGGGACAGCCGGGTAAACTCAAGGCACATAGAGCCTCCCGCAGCACCAGACATAGACAAGTCCGCCTGTTGGGAGCCACTCTTGGCAGCCTTGAAATAGAGCCAGTGGGATGGCAATCGATTGGGAGTGTCGAACGCAGCGTATAGCATTTCGCCTAGCTCGATGGCCTTACCGAGTAGAACAGCTTCGTCAGAAAGCTCATAGGCGGAGAGGAGGCCACCGAGGTGACGGATTGCCACCTCGAACAGGTTGAGGTAGTCATCGCCAGTTCGTGACCAATCGATCATGGCGACGACCTTCACAGCTTCCTTGAACTCATCCTTCATATCGAGAATCCAGAGAGTGTCGAGTGCATCGACGATTTGCGCAGCCCAACCAGAAAATGTAGTCTTTCCATGAAGGGAGATGGGCGCGAGCTCATCCCAGCCCCACGCATACTTCTTGTAAGCTTCCCAGCTCTTGGTGAATGCTTGCTTGATGGCTGCTTTCCTGGTAGTCGTCTCACTGTCTTCCTTGTATTCGTCGGGGCGCTCCTTTTGAATTCGTGGCAGTAACTTGAAAGTGCCGTTCGGGGGGCTCTTAATATCCTCAACTGGGTGGAAGACCTGTTGCTTGCTCCAGTCGTAGCTACTCGGAAGGTAGTTGTAGGTACCAATTCTCACGGTACGATAGCGCTCGTAGGGGCGAAAGTTATGAATCAGAAACCATGTGATAGCGATGAAGAGAAAAAGGCTAATGTAGCGACGACCTGGTCGTCCTTGAAATGTGGCCAACATTATGATTATGATATGCGCATTGCGGGCTGAAATTGTCAAATGTCAAAACAATGTAGTTATCTCACCTGGTTCAAGGTAGATAACGACGAATTGGGCCAAAGGAGCGACGTGAAGGGCGAGCTAAGCATGAAATAGAAAGCGAGAGATGGAAGAACCACGTAGCGAACGTTGGGGAGAGAAAGGGAAGGGTTAACTACGTTGTATGAAAAATATTGTTATCTAATAAAGTCCACACAGTAGGGAACATCTGTACCTCACTAAATGTGCGGCGCATTCGCGGAAGCTCGATAGAAAGACAAAAATAAGGGAGTGAGTGACATTAGGTTGGTCCTGTTGGTGGAAGCTAAGCCTAAGGGAGAGGATATGCACCTATAAGGGGGGAGGCTTACGTCGTTGAACGCATCATGAGCCGTACGTCAATCAGCTCCGAATGCTTCTCCAAGAAGCTCCCTTATAATTATTTTCTTCTTACCTGCGATCGTAACGATTTAACATTCGATTTAAAGTCAATAGACGCCAGGTCGCACCTGTCGACGGGAGAATGGCAGGAGCGTGATCCCACAAGTACCTTTGTACCTAGGTAGATCTCGTCATTTGGTGTAACGGTCCAGGCCTTGGTACTAAGTCTGTCGCCAGCCACCACAACTACTGGGCAAATGTCAATCTTGAAGCCTGCAAACCCCTGGCCTGATATGTTTCTCCTTTATGGCTGATGTGTCTCAGATACCTGGTTCTCATTTAATAAAGTATCCTCTTCACTCGAAACGATCCAGAGGGAGCTACATAATCGCCCACGTAATATGCTTAGTTTCCAGCTAGTAGGTACTGTAAATAAGATACCTTACAGTACAGTTACAGTATGCTGCCGCATGGTTGAGAAAGTTTATGAGACGCTTATTCACATTCCATCGACGTCCCTTGCTTCACCCAAGACCTCACCTGCATATGAAAGGCACTTGCTCTGCATTGGATGTTTTAGTCAAAAAGAACGGCTCAAGTTTGTTATCTATTTCGTAAAGACTGACTAAGGCCAACTCGAAGATTTAACGTAGGTGCCAAAACACCAAATAAGGGAGTGACCCACGAGTCCTTTGATGTAGGGATTTGCCGGTTATATATATGGCATTTCTTCCAACATCTCATCTCACACGACGGTACCTGAAGGATAACTGTCGTTGCTGGCCACTTCTCAATAACTCTTCTAAGCACCACACCCCTCGACCCCCCACCCCGCTATCGCACTGTTTCTAAAGATCAAGACAATCTGCACCTGCCAGGCCTGCTACGACCATATAAAGCCGCCGTAGGTTGAGCCACTGGCAGCGCAACTCCCATGTCTTTGTCCTGGACTATCTAGCCGGGCGTCACCCAAGAGACCGGCACGGCACGGTCTCCACAGAAAAGGGCGGCCTTGAAGGTGTAAGTCTTGTTGGGAAGGCTTCACAAGAAGGCAACGGTTTGCTCCCTTCACCGCGCTTAGTGATCCGGCGGTGGTGACAAGTCGTGCAGCAGAGCCCTGGGGATGCAAAATTGGAATCATCTACCCGTAGTGCTCATGTTGTCCTTCAATCATAGCCTCCTCCAATTTGGCTATGGAATGCCGTGCTAACGCTCTTCTCATCATCATCAAAGCGTCGTCCATAACCATTGCCGGGAACCATGCGTCCACTGCTCTCGACGTACTGTTTTAGCCGGTCGCTTTGGCTGTAGGAGACAGGTCGCATGCCCGTGACAGCATCGTGGAGCCCTGCCCCAAGACTAACGCCACCTTGGCCGACGCCTTTGCCTCCAATAACACTGGAAGATGCATCGGTATACTCGGAATTGGCCACACTCTCACCCGCAATACTTTCCGTAGCACGCCCGCGAGTCTTCCCGCCTCGGCCTGGGGCAGTCACACCAGGTAGTCCAGGCCACTGATCAGGAGTGAAACTCGAGAACATAGGAGGAAATGCGCTGCTAAGTGAGGCACCCCCAAATGCAGAGCCATGAACGGAAGACACATCGTCAGGGATGTAGGAGACCATAGAGCCCGCATCAAAGTCTCGGCCCGATGGAGGGGGGTTGAAACGTCCTCCGTTGGAGTAGCTGCCAGCACCAAACTGCGGCTGCTGGTTTTTTTGGCGATAGCTAACCTTGGGTCGGCTGAATTGGAGTAAGCATGCCTGCAAATTCGTCAGCGGGCCTTCGACAAAGCACTTGCGATCCTTGAAGTGAACAAGCAGATTGTGCCAAAGCTCGTGCTTGGACAGAACCTTAGGGTTGCCGAGAATGACGAGACCATATTTAGCTCGAGTCAAGGCCACGTTCAAACGACGAGGATCAGACAAAAACCCAATGCCCTGATTGTCGTTGGATCGAACACAAGAGAGAACGATAAAGTCCTTCTCACGACCCTGAAAAGCATCAACCGATGCAACCTCGACTTCTTTGTAGTATTCCTTCTTGTAGGTTCCTGAATTCTGCATGGTAGTCACGATGTAGCTTCGCTGGCCCTCATATGGTGTAATAACACCAATGTCAGCGGGTTTAACGCCGGCCTTGAAGAATCGAGTAACCGCCTTCTCGACATTGGATGCTTCCGTGCGGTTGAGGTATGAGGTTCCTGATGCAGAGATCTCCTCGTGGCCCAAGTTGGACCAGAACATCATTGGCATCTCTCCGACCGGCCAAGGGAAGTCGACATCTTTTCGAAGGCGATTCTCATGCGTGACACCATTTTGCAGACTGCCGTCATAAAACATGTTGGAAGGGAACTCGGATAGACAAGGGTGCATTCGGTACTGGATGTTGAGTCGGATAGGGGACAACTTGAGGTTAACCAAACGCTCAAAGAGCGATTGATTAAGGCCAGCCTTGGCCGCTTTCTTGTTCATGATGACAGGGCCAAGCTGTTTGTGATCACCAACAAGGACGACCTGCTTACATCCAAGTACAAGAGGAATCATGCACTCGGGCTCCGCTGATTGAGTCGATTCATCAATCAAGACGTTTCGGAACTTCATCTTGGAAAGACGAGGATCACCAGCTCCCACACATGTGCAGCAGACGACGTCAGCGTTGTTGAGAATGTCTCGCTCAGCGATCTTGGTAAGCTGCTTGTACTTCTTCTCATCCTGACTGGACAGTTCGCCTAGCTCGTTCTTCAGCTGTGAGAGTTTTACAAGCTCACTGTTGTGCTCCGACATGCGCACCTGCTCATGAAGAGCCAAGAAGCTGACGGATGATTCGACATCTTCGCGAGACTTGGCTGTTAGACGAACAACCTTGAGTCCTGTACGGTGAACACGCTCGCAGAGTTGATCGACGGCGACATTGGAAGGTGCACATACGAGAACCTGGTTTCCGCTCATCTTCGCTAAATGGTAAATGATAGTAGCCGACGTGACAGTCTTGCCGGTTCCAGGAGGACCTTGAATTAAGCTCAAGGGCTTCTGAAGAACAGCTTTGATGGCACCAACTTGACTAGGATTGAGATCGGGTAGACCAGGAGCAGACCACTTCTTAGGCAGGTTTGTCTTCATGACCTGCAGCTGAACCTCATGACCAAGCAACGTGTGGAAGATGTAGCCAGACACACTCATGTCGTCAACGGCAAAGGTCTTCATAGCCAGCTGCATACGGTCATAAGAAGTCGCTTTCCAAACGTAGTCCGCTGAAAAGTTGTGGGACAAGTCAGTAGGCACAAGCTTTTCGTTTCCAGTCTTGCGCAATTCAAGTGTGACCTCATCAGACTGGTTGTTTGGGATTTTAATAACATAGCCAACCCCTTCCCAAGGAGATCGCAGCTCGCCCTTGTAACGCAGGCGCATCTCATCACCAACAGCAAGTTTGACATCTCCAGATTCGATCTTGTGGAGGTTGAAGCTGACTAGGTGCTTGTTGTTCAAACCGTAGTCCCAACGCACGAGAAGCCCATCCTCTGATTGCGCTTCCTTGAGTTTCTTGTCGTAGTCAGATTCCATCTTGACCAAAGGGCCAAAAATGTTTTGGTAGTGGTAAGGGTCATCGTAGTTTAGCAAGACAGGCTGAGGGTCGTCGTCAATGCTGGCAGCTTTCTCAAGGTCAACGACTGTCGCCTTGGGCTCAATCTTCCACATTTCCTCCAGCTTGGCAATCATGTTTGGTGTGAGGTGACGGGCTCGGAGCTGTTCGGAGTCGGAGGGGGTTGCGACCAGCCAAGGCAAAAAAGCTCGTTCTTCGATGAGGGGTTGCCATCGTGACGTATCCCAATTCATGTCCTTGTTCGAGGTATTGGCGGCGCAAGGCTGTCGGCACAGAAGGACAACAACAGTATCGGACTTTGCTGGAATGAAACCTAGAAGGAAAGCATTCTTGGTGCCGCAGTTATAACACTCAAGGACAGTGTCACCCAGAGTAGACTCAGGGTGAAGTTGAACCTCCTTGTGGCGAGCTCGAACAAGATGGTTCACGATGTGGGTCGAGGTACCGTTGCCTCTCGCACTACAAAACCATTTGTTGCAGGTGAGACATTTCACGACACATCCGGGGGAGTGAATACCGCAGTAACTAGAATCGTGTCAGCTAAAGTCAAGCATCAAGGCCAGGGACAAGCCTACGCGCAGGCATGGGCCGGAAGTTCTTTCTCCTCGTCCTGGCCCTTCAATTTGAGTCCAGTTAGTCCATCGATCGGAACACTGTTCAGACTATCGTTGTCGTCTTCTTCAAAAACTTCAGTTTGGTTATCGTCATCATCAGCTCGGCGGCGGCCGTTACGATCTCCGTATTTGCCATATAGTAAGCTCTCGTCAGGGTCGATAGTAGAAAGGTCATCGGCTCCAGCTTTGATAGCGGCAGCGGAGTCGGATATCAAATGATTCCCAACATGGGTGAAGGCGCCCTCCATGTTGGTGTTCTGTTCAAGTTATTGGTGGCTGGTAGGGTTTTCCTGCACAAAGACTCATCAGCACCTGAATGCCCCGCGTCAGGCCAAAGTAAGGGTGGCGGTAACGCTGTGAGCGAAGACAAGGCCTAATATGTCCCTCGACAACCTAGAGAGCGAGCGCGACTCACCTACAGCTGGTATTCTTTCAGTAAATATCCGTGTGGGAGGCCTAGGGGTGGCTCAAGTCGGATTGTGAAAGTGTTTGGAAGTTGCAAGTTACTGGTAAGGCTCACATCATCGCGGGAACGAATGCGCCGGAACAAAGGTTGGCCAGGCGGCGAGAAATAGGCTCGGAGTCGAGCGAACTCGACGAGTAGTAAGTATGTATCCTTACAGAATGCACGTCACAAGGTTTGGCGGCAAGAAATTGGCTTCTGTTGAACAATTATCCAGGTGAACAGATGGACCCTCTTTGCTAAGTGCAGTTGGTGGGGCATTTTGCGCCCACGTGATAGGCGGCTTTCGTTATCATGTCCGCCTCCGATAAGGAACTTTTTTTTACGCCGACTTCTAGAGTGACAGACCCGAAATTTTATACAGATTGTCAAAGGCTCAAGCATTACCTCCAAAGCGGGCCAGACGCCGCAACAATGATTGTAAGTGAACAGGAGGTGCATTGTCCTTTTTATGAATGCTGACATAAATGATGTAGCGCAAACAAGCGCGTCAAAGGCGCGATTACCTCTATCGACGAGCTCTGCTTCTGAGGGACGCCGAAATCAGTGAGAAACGAGCCAAGTTAAGATCTTCTTTAGCTTCTGGCAAGCCCTTGGATCCTACAATTGCCAACGACAAGTCACTACGCAAAGACTACCAGTATGATGAATCGCGACCTGATCTTACGACCAACGAACAGCTCGATCTTGACGACGAGTATGCTCAACTTTCGGGCATTGTCGATCCTCGCGTTCTTGTGACGACTTCCCGAGATCCTTCAGCTAGACTATCAGCCTTCGCAAAGGAGATCAGACTTCTTCTTCCCACTGCCGTGCGCCTCAATCGTGGAAACCTCATTCTGCCCGACCTAGTGCGCTCCGCCCAGTCAGCCGGTCTCTCTGACGTCGTCCTTCTTCACGAACATCGAGGCACACCAACTGCCTTGACATTGTCGCATTTTCCCCACGGCCCAACTGTCTCATTTTCTCTTCACAATGTCGTTCTACGCCACGACATTCCTGGGAGCGTTCGAGGAACAGTGAGCGAATCATATCCTCACCTCATCTTTGACGGCTTTACAAGTCGCTTGGGTGAGCGAGTAGTGAAAGTATTGAAACATGTCTTTCCTCCCAGGGAAGCCATCACAAGTAAGAATAAGGTCGGCAACCGTGTTGTAACATTCAAGAACATCGAGGACAGCATTGAAGTTAGACATCATGTTTTCGTGCGGACAGGATATGACAGCGTCGAGCTGGCTGAAGTTGGGCCGCGGATGACAATGAGGGTATTCGAGATTCGAAGTGGCACCCTAGAGAGCAAGGACGGTGACGTCGAATGGCACCTCACGCAATACACACGAACCGCCAAGAAGAAGAACTATTTATGAGGAGGTCCCTTCGAATTAGCGTGCATCCGAATCGGGATATTGTTCCATGATTACTACTGGCCCCGTCGAGAACAACACCACCGCGGATCGCATGCCCAGGCAACCCTCAAATCATGGTCTTGACCATATGCTTTCGGCGAGTTATTGAGATAATAGCATATCGTGAGCAGGGTCATCACACGGTAGCGAAAATGGAACCTGAGACGGAAATGTTGCGTTTCGGAGTTCTACAATGCAGGACTATGAGGCAGCGGCCTTAAAAAGAGGGTGGTTATAGAATGGCGGAAGAACTGACTTAGCTCACAGGCAGTGTGAGATGCTTATTGGCTTATGATGGCCGGCATCAGCACTGAGGAGAAGGTGACGAGAGAGATTCAAGGCAGACGCGAACCTCAAGCTGAGTTTTGCCAAAGCGAAAAGCGCTTTTGAAATCCAATAGCTATGTTGACTAAACTGTAGCAGTTGGCATTGGAAGTCATGTTTGCTAGCCATCATCGAAATTATCTAGAACCAAACCATGGTCTGGGCGGTATTTTAATGGACCTTCAACGGCTCAGCCATCATTCCATTGACTAGTTACGTGAGAAAGATAGAAAGCCCAGAAAAGAAGACTAATTATTCGTTGCAATCATCATCTCTTGTTTATAATCTCAGCTAAATTGTTTGTCTATGTTTCATTCAATTCTTTGTGTGACCTCGTCCTATCGGTATTTTGATAATACTGGGATGATTTCTTAGTCAAAAGAGAACAGAAACCCGCCTTCCTTTCCTCTTGCCAATCGTCATCTTCCTAATTTTGCTGGGCAATTTTTAGGTCCGGCGGACAAGGAATTGTACATTCCCGGGCGCCTAGGATCATGCTCAGCCTCAATGAGTAGATGGAGGTTCGCATTCGCAGTTTGCGACCATAGCCTCAAAAGCTGACGACTAGTAATCGCTAAATGGCGAAAAGAGGATCATTTACATGACAAGAGACTCTTGAGCTGGACTTGTGTATTTCTGGAAACTTGCCTAATGATGTTTCTTTTCCGTGCTTGGCTCGAAACGAATACCCGCCGCCACTTGCGTACGCAGGCATCTAACGATTCTAGGTAGATCCGATACTGCCGGGGGACCAGTTTTAGGACCTCATACATAAGCCGAGTAAATTCCCTCTCGGTCAGCAATTGAACCCTGAACTTGAATGATTTCCTTCATCGGAGATAAAGGTCTAGTTGCCATATCAGCATAATCAAATTGACGATCTTAATAAGCGAGCGTTTTTGTTTACTCATTTCTTTCGGCCCTGTTCAACAAGAAAGATCAAGCTTTTTCAAACCCAAACCTGTCGGGG
Source organism: Fusarium algeriense (assembly GCA_002982035.1). NCBI lineage: Eukaryota > Fungi > Ascomycota > Sordariomycetes > Hypocreales > Nectriaceae > Fusarium > Fusarium algeriense. Next base: position 25,991 of record PVPY01000486.1, read on the forward strand.
TCTTGATCCCTACCTACGTCACGCTCGTGCTGAAGGACCCGTGCTTAAAATCCACTAAAAACACAAAAGCCCAGAGACGCCACCAAGTTCTGGCGTTCGGCCCCAGCCCATCGTCCAATCCACGTTCACCCTAACGCCAAGACAACCTAATAAAGCTCGGTCGGGTAGCTTCATCTCATCACTTCTCACCACCAGCACCAGCCTTTTAATAGTGCTTTTGCTCCTCTCACCATCACCACCCATTCCCCGCCATTGCTTCCTTGTTCAAGCATACTTGTTCACCATGTCCTACGATCAGTACAATCAGAACCCTTACCAGCAGGGCTCGGCTCAGGATAACTCCTACGGCTATGGCCAGGTACGCGCAGCCTTGTTATCCCTTGTCGCTTATGAACTGACCACACATGTGCTGACCCAAATACTGCAATTTCCAGTCCAATCCATATGCGCAAGACTCGCCAGCCCATGGCCACGACCAATATGAAATGCAGGATTATTCGCAACAGGCTACTGCTACGAGCTCAAGTCTTTCTCAGCAAGAATTTCTCAACCGCGTGCAGAAACTCCGCGATGAGATTAAGGGTCTGACCAACGATGTCGACTACATCGGCCAGCTCCACCAACGCACCCTCAGCAGTACCGATGGGTCCGCCAACCACGATCTTGAGCAGTATGTTTCTCAGACTCAGATTCGAAACACTGCTATCAAGGACGGCATCAAGGGACTTGAGCGCGATCTTGCAAAGACCAATGACAACTCCCGGACTACAAAGAACACCCAGTTGCAGTCCCTCAAGACCTTTTTCAAGTCAGAGCTCGACAAATATCAGAGCATCGAGCGAGATTACCAACAGCGCTACCGCGATCAGATTGCCCGCCAGTACCGTATCGTCAACCCCGATGCTTCCGAGCAAGAGGTTCAAGAAGCCGCCAACGCCGATTGGGGTAACGAGGGTGTGTTCCAGACTGCTGTGAGTAAACTTACCCAGCTACAATCAGCTGCTTGCTCAGGCACCATTGCTAATAATCAATCTTTTAGTTGCGAACAAATCGTACCGGGCATGCCAACTCTATACTCGGTAACGTTCGCGCCCGCCACAGTGAGCTTCAGCGCATTGAACAGACTCTTTCCGAGCTTGCCATCCTCTACCAGGAGCTCGCTACCATTGTTGAGCAGCAAGAGCCTGTCATCCAGGCTGCTGAAACCAATGCCATCAACACTGTTGATCACATGGAGAAGGGTAACGAGCAAGTCGAGGTGGCCAAGAAGCACGCCGCCAACCGCCGTAAGCTCAAGTGGTGGTGCGCCCTCGTCGTCCTGCTCATCATCATCGCTATTGCCGTCGGCGTTGGCGTTGGTGTCTCTGTAGCCAACAAGTAAAGGGCTGGCTGATCATCTCAGACCCTAGTACCACTGCTATGATGCTGATGCTCTACTTATTTCGTTATGTGTTTCCCCTTCATAGATATCTCGACGACGCTTTAACTGCATTTACCCGGAAGACAAGAGTATACGACACGTCTTTAACCGTATACCGCATCAGGTACTTAATTCTTCTTCCCTCCTGCGCCGAAGCGCTGGGGACATTATTGTTGGACTCTGAGACGAGAGGTAAGAGCTCTCCTCATGCACCTGTCCATTTTTATTCATGGAAAATTTGCATTTCGTGGGAGGTTCTATTCTCGGACGGTTTTTCTTTTCTTTTTTGGTCTAGTGGCGTTCTATCCTTTGTGCTTCTCTTGTATAATTTCTAACTCATCTCCAATACGAAAGGAGTGGGGAGACAAGTGAGAGGAGTATCGCCAGTGTTGTATGTATTTATGTTTGAACATGATCCAGAAAAGTCCTGGAGTGCTTGAGACGATTGGAGGAGAGATTCCATGATATTAATGTCATGCCTTTTAGGCTGTTCAATCATATCGGTCTGCATGGTGATTTTGAATACAAGGTTCACAACAAGTGATTGGGCACGGCTTGATGGAAAAGAAACAACCCATTTTCCCCTTCGATGCACCAAAGATGTCCAAGCCTGCTGAATACCTGCCCTGCGTCCATCCTCAAAGATCCCCCGATATGCTGAAGAAAAATATGAGAGAAGCACTTATTATATACAGGTACAGTTGGTTTCAGTTGTGTGCATTATAGTTCCCAACCGCAGAGCATTGGACCTTACTTGCTGTTGGGGGAAAGCAGCTAGTTGAGCTCCCTCGGTGGACAGAGTGTGGTTATGTCCCGCATCCCATCCTAAATCAACGCCATCCTTTTTTCTCGTCTGCTCCTAATTCGTACACTTTACACGTCATTGGCCATTCATTGATTGGTGTTTATTTCTCGTACAAATTTATTGGGGGCCCATACGAAGGCCACCAGGTCCAGCACCACCAGCCAACTTGGCCGCCAATTTGGGGTACTTCTCTGTGACTTGGACTTGTGTTCGGGTTGCCTCAGCATATGACAAGGCGTTGACAATCTCACCCTCGGTTCGCGCGAGCTCAGCCGCCCGCTCAAAATACTTGAGGGCAGCTGGAACGTTGTTCTGTTGAAGGAGGAGCTGAGCCATGGTGGCGACCGCGATGTCGCACTCAGGGTCGACTGGTTCATTGTTAGAATGCTATTTAGCTGCATCATGTGGAAGAATACTTACTAATAAGGGCCTTCTGGCAAAGAGCCTCTGCTTCCTTAAAGTCTTGCTTCCACTGGAAGAGAGCCAAGGCTTTGTTGATCAGAGGGAGGACGTTCATCGACATGGGCTTGGTCTGCTTTTCCATCTCCATGGCTGTGTCGAACTTCTCAACGGCTTCGGAGAAGTTGCCCTGGTCGAGGAGCAGTTCTCCATAGTAGTTGTATACATCAGGCACCTTAGGGAAGTTCTTAATGCATCGTCGGAAAGTAGCCATGGACGAAGCGATTGAGCCCATCTTGTACTGGGTGACACCGAGCTGGATGTGGGAGAAGATAAAGTCCTTGTCGAGGTCAATCGACTTCTGGTAATCCTTCTGGGCATCGGCGAGGTCCCCTTTGATGAAATGGGCCTGGGCGCGGTGGTAGTAGACATCGGGATCGTTCTTGTCCTGCTCTAGAGCCTTGGCGAACTCAGCTTCGGCCTTGTCAGGCTCACCGAGCTCCAGGCTGATGCTCGCCCGCTTGATGTAGCTCTGCGTCATAGAGGGATCGAGTTCAATGCTCTTGTCAAAATCTTGTGTGGCTTCGGCATGGTTGCCTAGCAAGGTGCGGAATGTGCCCCTCATGTTATAAGCAAGCGCCTCATACTCACCCAGATCGCCGAGCTCCAAAGCCTTCTCAAAAGCCTGGCGAGCCTCTTCGTAGCCATCGCCAGTCTTCTTTTCTAAAGCCTGGAGACCGATCTGCACCTGTCCCTTACCAGTATCAGGATCCAATTCTTCAGAGTCCTCGAGGCCTTCAGGACGGGGTTTAGGGCGGAAGCTTTGGAGGTAGTTGCCGACAAAGATGGGACTGGGCAGCTTAGGTGGTCGGGATGCCATCATCTCCTTAGCCTTCTGCTCGGCGAAAGTCTTGAGGAGTCGCTCGACAGCCTGGGCTGTGGACTCGCTCTTGAAGTTGTCGATGATGCATGAGGCAGTGAAGTCAAGGAGGGCTTCGGAGTACTTCTTCTGGTGCTCGTAGGCAGTAGCTCGACGGTTGATGGCCTTGACGTACTCAGGATCCATATTGATAGCGGCGGTAGTGTCCTCGATAACCTGGTCCCATTCGCTCATAGCACTGTGGCACGCTGCCCGATTGGAGTAAAAGACGGGGTCGGCCTTGCAGAGAATGGCCTTGGAGTAGAGATCGATAGCCTTGTTGTACGACTTGTCGCCGTAGGCCTTGTTTCCGGCCTGTTTCAGCTTGGCGGCATACTCTTCACGCTGTTCTTGGGTGAGGCTAGAGACTGTCTCCTCATCGACCTCGGGCAGCTCCGGCTCACTCTCAGCAGAAGCGGGCTTGGGTTGAGAGGGGCCACTTGAGGGCACTTCTTTATCAGCTTTGCGATCGGCTTCCTTTCGCTTTCTCCTCTCCTTCTTGCTCAGCTTTGGTGTTGTGTCCTTGGCGCTCTGCAGTTTCAAAATGGAAGGTTAGCCAAGGCTTGTTGTTGATTAGTGCTGTGATGTCCGATACGAAGCTGCAAAGTGCCCGCAAAAATATCATATCGACATCATCAAATTAAAGGTAGTGGCAATGGTACATACGTTATCGTTGAGGTAGTAAATAACACCAGCACCCGTAACAGCAATACCGACACCAGCAATGGTGTAGACGACAGTCTTGTTCTCAGAAGCCCAATGTGTTAACCGCTCCCATAGGCCGGAAGAAGAGTCGACAGGTACGTAGGTTGGCTGGCCCGGAGCCATTGACGGAATTGGACCTGACATTGCGAAGCCTATGTATTATTGAAACGGATCGGCGTAGCAGGAGGCGAGAATGGAGGTGAGGCCGTCGATGCGGAATTGAGGGAGTCGGGAAGCCGATGATGTATAGGCGCAGGCCGGAGCAGTATCACAGAACCAGATCACAGTTGGTAGCTTCGGCGGGCTGGGCTGGGTACGCGCAGAAAAAGCTGACGGCTCTGGTTGAAATTTGGCGCGCCAGCAGTGGAGGCTCGCGGGCCGGGTCCACTGAAAGTTTTTCCGAACAGCACCAACTACAGTGAATTTGAATGGACCTGAGGTTTACAGTGACGCTATCTGTTGGGTGAGCGTCCTATTTGCCCTTATGCCTGAGGCACTCAGACGACGGTGGGTTCAAACGAGCAGTTTGGGGACTCAACTGGACAATCCATCTATCCCTAATGACGTGAACTCCAAACCGAGATCCATGATTTAGAAGTCGGGCGTGGTTCATAATCCCTGACGGTCAATAGAGTAGTCTAATTGCTCTGTTCTCCTCACGATCCCTGTCACTCATGTTGACGTTTAGCGGTCTGCCGATTTCTGCGAATTATGAGGTGACATGTTGTGGGGGTTCTTTCATGATTCGGCACTCTCCTACATCAGATCGATCTAGAAAGTCCATATGATGGGAAGTATGGAGGCGCAGTAAACACACGCATTGTTAGGCATGAATACATATTACTCCGTTCCTCCTTGAAAAACAAGTATTGCGAATACAGTCCCTTGCCGAAAGGCTTCTTCGGGATGTGCAGCATATGGCTCCAAGCCATTAACAAAGTGTATCTAATAAGTCCTAAGCTAAAAGAGTGACTATGCAATCAATTCGACATCTCCTTCACGGAGGTGGGAAGAGATTCCATATTACTAAGTTTGCCCTACTAATTTAATGTCACCACTTCATCAATGCAAATTGAACGACCTCTATTGAAAATCATATAATCCCATTCATCTCTTTTCAAAGCATCGACTGGACACAATGTCAGATGAATTCTCTATTTTTACCTCTATGAGGTACGATGCTAAACTTTCAGGGCTAAAAAGTCAGGAACACAGTGGTAAGGGCTGGAATTTTGAGAATGACTCTCCTCTTTACATGCTTGACCTTCACCGCGATCGGCTGTTGAAGGCAGCGAAACACTGGGGATGGCAGCCTACTGTTGATCAACTATCGGGCCTCAATGGACTGTCCTATCTGGCTCAGCTTATTACGGACTGTGTTGGGTCATATCATCCAACACCATTGAAACTGAAAATAGTCGTATCTCGTCAAGGCGACATGAAGATTGAACACTCCAGCACACCTGAGGTTCCCATACAGAACCTCTTGCCAAGTCGGCTTCCAGACCCCTCCCATGCTTCTCTGGAAGGCGATCCTCGAAGAGGTTCTGGCTATACTCTTCTCTTAGATCGTGTTTCAACAAGAAGGTCCGAGTATACTCACTTCAAGACCACAAAAAGGGCCATGTACGACGCTGCCCGACAACGTGCCGGTATTACCTATGCAGATCCAATAGAGGTCTTGGTTGTGAACCAAGACAATGGTTCTGTGATGGAAGGGACGTTTACTACACCCTATTTCTGGAGGAACGGCCACTGGGTTACACCACCCGTTGCGGCCCAGTTCAGCTGGGAAGAAGGGAATGGTGGCCAAGACGGAACATCAAGACGTTGGGCATTAGAACGGTATGTTTCTCTGTCAGTTAACAACCAATGGGAGTCTCAATGCTGATCTGTAACTAGAGGACTCGCCTCTGAGCAAGTTATCGACGCCAAATCTTTGATCCATGGCGAAGAATGTTGGATTAGCAATGGTGTTAGGGGGTTCATCCCGGCAACTATTCGGCTCCTTTAATTGGAGAAGGTCAGGTCAACTAGGCAGAAGGTCTCGCCATTAGCCACCATGACTATAGCAAACGCTCATCTGGTGGCAAGTTGGGTATGGATACAGTTTGGCCATGCGTAGTCAACCTTGTATTACAATGTTCCTTCTGTCAGTCTTGAGGCGCGAATCTACCATTGGTTCGCCTTCAAATCTTAAGCATGCCAGATATATCTTACCGATCATCTACCTTTACCACCAGCAGATATGTAGATTATATGGCTCTTTGTGGTCGACTCTTGATGAGAGCTGAACCACAAACAGTGTGGGTTTTACATCCAATACACACACCCAGGGGAAACTTTTCACAGTTATTGCTTGTTTATATTGTTGGAATGAAACATGGAGCAGTCACTTTTCTGGCGCTATTACTCCAAGAGACCATGAACTTCTTGCTGACATACCACCCACAACACTCGAACATCTCAGCCCTTGTTTCATGAGAGGTCTTTTTCTCTCCCGAATTTTATCACGCTTGACTTACTTGGCCTAATGTTCTGTTTCTTTTTCTTTCTGGCACTAAGGGTTTAGATCATATACAGTCTTCTTTTTCTCGCTGTGATTACTGGGAGGGGGGCAGATAGCTGTTGGTTTTTGGAAGCAACCAAGGAAGTTCGATTGCCTGTGATCGGGCATCTACGTTTGCACCTTATTCAGACTTACCTATCCAACTGAAATTAAGAAAGAGACACCGATTACCTCATGTTGTGTGGCACAAGGAATGTTGGGAAAGGGCCGTCGGTATTCCGAAATGTGCATATAGTGGAACGGATGGCGATGTTGATATTCTATTCACCTGTGCCTCTAGATAACCAGCGACATATTCTCCTGGTATTCTCCCCACCGACTACAGGTCGCCCCCCTAATCTGGAACTAGAGGGCAACTCAAATACGACAAATACCTTGTCGCCGAATCCAGAGTATTTCAAATACTGGATCGTTAGAAAAGCCAAATGGTTGGTCATGATTCTGGTCTAGGGTAGCGTGAAGCCCAAGTGCAACTCGATCAAAACGCGCTGCCTGAGAAGCTTCAACAATACAACCACCTCTCCACTGCAGCTGCGCAGGCGACGCCATAGTCACGGAGATAACGAACTTTCGACTGAGTTACCCATCTAATCCGTAGTTACAGAATACACGACGTCTGTCTCAGCCGCGGTCTACTTTTGTCGCATCAGTCGTCGCTTGAGGGTACACAAAGTGCTAGTCACTTGACGATCCCGAATAAACTGTACCGACCTAGGTGAGACAAACTTAAAGCTCCCAATCGAAAAGTCATCAGCAAAAATGTCGAGACAGTTCTTTCGCAAGGCTTTCAAGCCGATATCGCCCCGGGGAAGCTAGAGATATTGCCTATAAAGGCGTTGCCCCAGTTCATGTTTGAATGCTAATAAGTGAAATAGATCCTGTTGTTATAGCTGATGAGACACAATCCCCTCAAATTTCATTATTTATCAGCCACGGATACCCAAAGCAGTACTGAACGCGACTAGCAATGACCTTCGGAAGTCAAGAGTCAGCTATTGCGGAAGGCCGCCAACTATACGGTGCCAAGCAATACAAACCAGCTCTTAAGCAATTTACCAAAGTATGAGACCAACAGTACACAGCCTATCTATTCAATTGCTGACCACTCGCACCAAGGCAATGCAACTGTGCGTTTGCACTCGACAAGAGAAACGGCCACGGTGTAGTTGTAAAAACTTTGAAAAAGTTGTTTCTGAAGGCGGTTCGATCTTCAACGAGGCCATGTATACGTGTAACTGCTCGGTGCGCAAGACATTCAGCAAATGCGATAATAAGCTACACATACAAGCCCTCGACTACCGTGCCGCAACATTTGAAGAGATCAAAGAGCTTGAAAGAGCTCAAAAGGACGCTGAATGGATCCTAGAACTTGCACCAAGGCTACCAGATGTTTGAACATCCCACAAACACATGTTAGAATTATGCTTACTCGTTCAGGGTTACTTGCGGCTGGGCAAAGTATCACGTCTCCAGAAAAAATATGAATTCGCATGGAAAGTATACACTGCTGGCATCGAAGTGGGAAATAAGCACCACCTAGCTGAATCACCCAAGTTTCAGGTAAGCAGCTGTTTCTCTTGTGCGATTCTGTGAACAAGTGTATTTTCTGACGTGATGACAGAAACTTCGAGCCGCAAGGCAGCCATTGCATATACGATTCTACCGCCGAGACCCTCTGAGAAATCCACAGGAGATCGTTCAGCGTATCTTCAGCTATCTCGATTTCGGCTCTCTTGTCCGATGTACTGGTGTCTCTCAAGAATGGAGGCAGTACCTTACTAGTCATGGCAACGAGCGGCTTTGGCGTATCTTGTTTTTCAAAGAGAAACTTGCCCATGACCGGCCTCCTAGTGTGAAGTCACTCAGGAAATTGACATCCTTCTCAGGAAACGATGTCCGCCAGATCATCGTCGAGGATATATGTCGCTTTAGACTCACTCAGCACAAATTCGTTGTCCTATTGCAAGGGTCAAAGAACCTTGAGCATCTCGAATTGAGAGGATCGACAGAGGAAGACCTAACAATACCGGACGTGAAGGGCATACTTAAAAAGCTAAACCATATCATTCTGCAAGACATCATCATCATGAAGCCTCACTTCATGGTATCACTTTTACATCATGCCAATGAGAGCTTGCAGACACTGTATATCGACGGCTTGCCCCAAACTGACTTATCAAGCGAGAATCTCTTTCCGCACCTACCTAACCTAAAATACATGCGGCTTGAAGAACCCCGGAGACCGAGTCCTTTCAGACTGCGCACTGTGAGTGATTCCATCCTCCGAAATTTCCAGCTCGCAACTGACCGAGGATAGTGGCACCTGGCTTCAAAGACACCACGCATGCAGCAACTGTACTTGAAAGATGTACAGCTTTCCGGAGAACCTCCTTCAGATGCCAAGTTGGATGAGTTTTGGCCAGAACTCAAAGCCGTTACAGTACATGGACCTAACGATTCTGATCTAAACACTGCGCAAACAATTCAGCAACTCACTTCGCTTCGCGGTGGTCGCACACTACAATACATTGATTTTGATTTTCGATGGAAACCCGATGATGAGGGGCCTCTTGGCTTGATTGTGTTGTCCGAGATACTAAATCGAGAACCTGAGATGTTGGCCACCGATGGGTATACCAACCACTGCCAGTATGCAGATCTCCGCTCACTACGTCTCCGCCGGGCAATGGTACCGCCATTGAAACTTCAAAAAGTGCTAAGCGATTCTCTCACTTCGCACAAGCTCCACACTCTCGATCTTGCATTTCCTCTTGATCCTCAAGGTGTCCTCGAAGGATCTGGCAGTACTAAGCACATCCAAGATCATGCCTGGCTGCTTGGAGAGCCGGCTATCAGATGTATTGGACTTTCAGAATTCAGGTTCCGCGCATACCCTAAGACCATCGATGAGATGTATCTGCCGAGTTTCCTAGCCAGCTTTCCCAACCTTGAAGTTCTTGAGATCAACTCGTCGCATTATGAGGCCCGCGAGTTGTGTATTATGATCGAAGCGATACTCAAGGTTACACATCTACAAAAGATTTACCAGAGAACGATTCATGGGGAGTGGGGAGACAAGCTCCGTAAAGTGACGAGTAGGTACGGAGTTGAGCTCATTTGGGGGGATAGGCCAAGGGAATGGCCGCTGAAGATAGATGATTAAAACCCAGCCAGACCTTTTTAGGTTTGTATTGACAATATGACTACGACTTTGCCGTAAGAAATATAATTCGGGTTTCCGTCGTGGGTCATCTTGCAAGTTCGCTATTGCACGCAATGTAATAAACAAGACAAAAACAATTGGCACACTATGAATCATTTGTCCTTCGAATGCATATGTCTAGCGTGGTTTTTCTTGGAGACCAACCCAAGTACCTCTATGCGGACGTTTTATACCCCGATCTAAGAACAATAATCCCAACGCCAGCCCTATAGATATGACCTCCGAGGACATAAATGATAGCTGGAATCTCTCCCAGCGACATCTGTGTCTTAAGCTCTGCCAACTTTGAATGACAGAACCTGCGTGTTCTGTTAGCATGAAATTTGTAAGAAACGGAGGATCAGACGTACATCATTTTTGCCCACAGCTACGAAATCGTCTTCAGATACTCGAATATTTCCAGCCCCCTCGACAAAAGCAATGGGTGCATCTCCCATTACTTTGCGCGCCACATCACCAACCGTGCTGCCTTTCTTGACAAGAACACAATCGCGAAAAACAAATTTGGAATCTGAGGCACCGGAACTGAAGGTGGAAGTATTTCGGACGGGGAAAACGGGAACAAGGCCAAGGAGCTCCGCGGCTTTCGAGAGGACTTGAACAACACCGGTAGATCCAAAGCGGTAAAGTACCATGTCCTTGAGATTCTCGATTCGGTTACGATTTTTCTCATCGAGGTCTTTCAAACCACCGCCGGTCGGATCGCCTTGCTCTATCAGATCCTCCTTGGTGTCAATGAATTCGCTGCCTTCGACATACTTGATGTACCCTTGCTTAGCCATCTTTCGCAAGAAAATTTCTGAGATGGCTGAGCACAACACGATGGTATTAGGGTCTTGCTGCTTGGCGATTTTGGAGATATTTTTATCAGCGTCTGGGTGATCAATCTTGTTTAGTGCGATGACTGTAGGGAACTTTTCATCAATGAAGGCATTGACAACCAGCTCTACAGTCTCATTGGACCAGTCCTCCAGGGGCTCCTTGATGCCGCAACGATCAAGAGCGCGGTTTACAATAGTCGATGTTGCACCATAACCAGAGAATTGCGCTTGCAGCGTTTCTGTAGCAGTTGCCTTGACAGCCTGATGTCTTCGTCGAATGGATCCCCATCGTTGCATCAAATTGCCGAGAACCCAAGCTACGATCTCGCTTCGTAGCCATGCAATGTCCACAGAAGGATCATAACCTCTTGTCTCCTTTCCTTCAGCATCGACAGTGCCTGAAGCATCGACAACATGAATAAGTGCATCAGCATGACGCAAGTCATCGAGAAACTTGTTCCCTAATCCACGGCCTTTGTGAGCACCGGGGACGAGACCAGCAACATCGAGAAGTTCGATAGGCACAGAGCGACGGCCCTCAACGCAAGCTCCATAATTTGGTCTGCATCTGTCTGATACGTTATACCGAGCACAAGCACACTCGATCTGAAGATAGCCGATTGCTCGCTGAGGATCAATTGTGGTGAACCTAAAGAGGTCAGTTCTTATAATAATCACAAGCTTACGGGATGATATGTTCAGAAATATAGGGTATTAGAAACACAAAGCATGGTACAGGGTGTAGCATACGGGAAATTGCCTATTTCACTCGCGATCAGCGCCAAGTTTCGACAGCTTTGGCCAGGGTCTTTCTACCAACCGACTTTGGACGTAGCATCAGTCAAGCTGTTGAGCGTAGAGCTCTTACCAGCCGAGGGCTTTCCCACGAGGCCGATAAGAGGATCACGAGGCATATCGACACGGCGTTTTGCTCTGCTCGAAGACTTGATAAGAGACTCAATTAAGGGTCAAGTCGCTAGATTCAGCGCTGATGTGTAAGACCAGGGTTTGCTTCTGTGATGAGAGTCAAAGACAATAGCTACTGTGTAACTGCGGACTTGTCCTTATCGGAATAATTTCAGTGCGCCAAACTATTGTCTGAACTTGTTTTGGGCTTTCAATAGAATAAAAGGCCTTGCCGATGATATTGAACGGAAGAAAATGAATGTATGTGACTGCAGTACCATCGCTTCAAGGCTTCTCGGCGCAAAATTAGTTCTCGGCAAAAAGAGGCTGAAGTGGGCCAGAACTTTGTGGCGGGTGGTAATAGCCCGGATATACTTGAATCGGACATCGATGTCCTACATTTACGTAGTGCCTATTCGTTCGTTTGAGCTACGCCTAGAGCTTGCTACATATGGCAAGCACAGCAACCGACATCTTCTTGTTCAAACAGCCATTTCTCACCAAAACTAGCACCGAGGTCCAATTTTCAGATCATGCATTCAAAACCTACCTTGTCAGTCGACAATTTTCCTACTTGGGCGCGGTTCAACGATGTGGAATGTTTTAATGCCAAATTGCAAGAGGTGGATGGAAAGGGAATTGGTCTAGTGATTACCAGCAACTTGACGACGAGTCTGGAAACAGAGAGAGACGCCGGAGTGAAGGAAACTCAAGAGACAGTTGACAAAGTGCGCAGCGCTGATGGGGAAAAGGGCGGAAGAGCTAGAGCTGAGACCCAAAAGACTCATAGCCATGTCAACAACTCAGCAAAACTACTACATATTCCCCATGGTTTGGTCCTTTCCGCCGCTTCCATCGAAGAATATACCAAGGTCGACCAAAACTTCCGTCAACTCTTGGATTCTGCAGGGCATCAGGTATGACACCAGGCCGGAGCACATTTGTCCTCTAGCACAACAATAGCTCTGGCCCCTTGTGAGCATACGGACGCTAACTGTACCTCGCCAAAGTCAACACGAGCAGATATCCTTATATATCTCTTGGCACATCTAGTTCTCTCTAGTCGAGATGCTTCCAGCCCTAGAGGCCTTGCACCAACACCATGGACGGAGTATCTGAAGTTCCTGCCTCGTGATGTTCCCGTCCCAACAATGTGGTCGGAACTTGAGCGAGTCCTACTCCAGGGCACTTCTTTAGAGGTAAGTGTTCCCACAAACGCGCGAGCATATCCAGACCTGAGAGTTGCGGAGCCGCAGTTACTCTCCGCTTGTTGTACTGGATGGGCAATCTCCCCGCAACGGAACAAAATGGTACTGACTGTAGTATAGACTGCACTGGACGCCAAGTTTTCAGCTCTTAACAAAGAGTTCGATGAGTTCATCGAAAAATCCTCGGATCTTCCATTTTGGAACTCGTTCTTTTGGGAAGAAGAGGCGATGACAATCAACGATTGGGTGTTGGTTGACGCGTGGTACAGATCCCGATGTCTGGAACTACCACGATCTGGGCATGCCATGGTCCCCGGCCTTGACATGGCCAACCACTCGCACTGCCCAACTGCCTACTATGACGAAGATGATGAAGGTAATATTATCTTACTTTCACGGCCCGGAGTGGATATCTCCCCAGGAGACGACGTGAATATATCTTACGGAGAAAAGTCAGCTGCAGAAATGATTTTTAGCTACGGGTTTATCGACTGCGAGTCCACTGTCGAGGGACTGAATCTCCCTCTAGAGGTTTTGAGTGATGATCCTTTGGGAAAAGCAAAACTCCACATATTTCGAGAGTCACCATCTCTTAAGCTGTCTCGGTCAGACGGGGAAATAAGCTGGCAATGTCCTTTTGTCTACTTGATGTGTCTGAATGAGGAGGATGGCCTTGAGTTCAGTGTGCTCCAAGGAACGAATGGAGAACGGGAGCTAAGACTGTTTTGGCAAGAAGAAGATGTGACGGCTCGAGCAAATGGCTTTGAAGATCTCATCAAAGACCACCCCCTCTGTCAAATCTTTAGGCTTCGAGCTGTTTCGGTCCTGCATGAAGTTGTATCCAACCATCTCATGCAGCTCTCCTCCGAGATATCCCATGATGAACTTGAGCCGTTGCGCCGGGCCGGACAGGTTAGAGATGACCGACTTCAACTGGCGGTAAAGCTTAGAGAAATGGAGGCCAGCGTGCTTGAAAGCGCTGTCGTAGCTTTGGATGAACAGGTACGTACTGCCATATTTCATTTCGTTTCAGCGCATACATATAAGATCTGGGAACTTCGGTCGGCGGCAAAATCGATAAGCCGAGTGGTTTTGGCGCTTATGACACACTGCAACTTGCAGACTTATTTTTTTTTCTTTTTCTTTTTTAAATTCCCATGTTTCATGGACAAGGTCATAGCGAACCGGCACTTGGACCCGACGCTTCCCCAGATTCCCCAGACACTCGTCCCAGGCCCTCAAGTGTTAGGGAACATCCTCCGCATCTTGGCTTACTAGCCCACACATCCCGAAACCTAGCAGTAGGCGCTCGGTCACTCACCGAGCTTTCTTTGCACATTTACAACACGTCTTGTTGTGCGTATTAAAATGAGTAAACGACTAACGAAGTGCGTCATCGGGACTGTATAGAGGACCCATCTTTTTGCGGATGACCACGTGGTAGCCTATCTCGGATCGATGGAAGCTTCCCAAGGCGGACAAGCGTCTCAAGTCGGGACCAATGAGGAGGAAGATTTCAGTTGAATGAGGCACACCCTGCATTCGCTTGCCGGCTATTGTTAAGCATTGCCATTCCGGCACTGTGGGGTAATTAGCAATTGCTTCATCTTTCTCTTGTTTGTCGCCAATTCCTTGCTTTAGGTTCTTTGACAACATGACCAGCACTCTGTATGACGAAGCTATTGCGAAATCATTACTATTTCCATTTGCTTGAGTCTAGATAATTCTCAACTTTCCAGTCGTTGTTGTTGCTTTACGACTTTTGAGAGCAGGGGGGTCATATTTGAAATGAGATAAATGCATATCTTTGATAACCAGCATATCTACAGCTCCCTAGGTACTCTCGTTCTGTGAAGTAGAACGCAATTTTGGATGCTTCTTCAACTTTCCGAACTAACCAAAATCTCAAGAAGGATCAACTGAGACTCGGGCAGATTCCGTCACGAAGAACCCAAACAATTGCGGGATGAATTGATTGGATAAGTACAACAAGGACCTTCCTACATCCGCTATCTCCAAGATGTGTGAAAGCACCTGCAATATTTCATTCAAGGTAGTTGGCTTTCGGATTAGCAGATAGCTGTGCCAGGCTTTGAGAAGAAGATAAAGCCATGACCGGCCAGTGAAGCCAGACGAAGAAGAACGTTTTGTACTACTCTGCTTTTATGTATGTAACAGGAATATCATCGGTTATAAACCTCTCACGCAGCATGAAAACCATTAAATTCATCCGCCACCGCGATCGTCGAGAGAAACAGCGTCCTAGTGTCTTATAGCGCAGGAAGAGAGCAAGGTTGAATCGAGATTATGGGTCAGAAGAGAAACAACTGTACTATCGGTTATCCCCAGATGTTCGTCTGGTCCAGTCCGTTGAACCATGATCTACCTCCCGGGCGGTTTTCGTGGAGAAACGCGGAGAAAATGATACCAGAACAGTCGTGCAATAGTTGCACACCCATTTTTACACTAAAGACACATCATATCATAGTAATTCTGGATAGCATCATTTCATCTTCATAATAGTCCCTTGAATAGTTGCACAAATTACTATGGAAGCGTGACAAGGAACTTCATGTTTCTGTCGTATACTGAGTTCATGTTGAAGAATTCAGGGACGTGTGTTTTAGCGCGCCCTATAAGCTGACATTACTTTAGAATAATATGGCGCTGGATCGGGACTATAAAAGTAATATGTCGAAGGGAATCGCGGGTATAGATGCGCTGAGTCACGGAGCTTTCGTAGTTAGTATTGATCCTTTGTCTAATTATATGACAACACTTTTAACGCGTGCCTCCGTAC
>PVPY01000487.1:0-28382 GCA_002982035.1 Fusarium algeriense
CTTATCAGCGTGGAGTTGGTTGTTAGCATCATGGAGCGTTGGCATAGAATTTAAATGAAGAGTGGATCGATCCAGGAATCTTGACATCCGACCAACAAACAATGCATTGACCTCTCCCAAAGGATCTCGTTCTCAAATAAATTTTCTCCTCTTACATATCAATCTTTATGGCATTTTCTCAATTACTAGTAACTATGCGATTCCCATTCTCAAGCTTCATTCTATTCACTCTCGCAACTCATTCAGCTGGCGCCTACAAGCCATGGAACACCACAATCCCGGAATCCGTTTCTGAAGACTGTCGCCAAGTTCTCTCAACAGATATCGAATGTCCATTTGCCTTCCGTCTGGATACAATATATGGCGGGTATTATCTAAAAGGACCAGGAGCAGCATCATACTGCTCGCCATCATGTCGCGATTCTCTTCGGCGATATCTTGCCGATGTTACAAGTGCTTGTAATGAAGACAACCTCTGGGAGGGGAGTCCAGAGCCACAGGCACAAATAGACTTTGTGATGTCGTTTATAGTGACACAGGAGTATCTTTGCGTGTCTGACGAGTTAGTTGCCATAGATTCTATTGTGTGCGTGCTTGCGCCGCTGACCTTTCATAGGGATGGACTTTGTCTTGAAGCATTTTATAAAAAGGAACGGGGAGAATGCTCAGAATGCGGACTCAAGGTGGCGGCTCTGAGCGCCATCTGGGAGTTAAAGGGGCCTCTAAAAGTCAGCGCCAAGGAGTTCAGGTGTTTGGTAGAAAATTGTGCAAAAGAGCCAGAAAGTTTCCTATCGCAAGCGAATGGGAAGGCTCATTTGGATATGATTCTACGTGACATAATGTGAATTCTAAGGTTTGTCTTTATTACTCTTGAGTTTTATACACTACCTTTTTTACTTGGTCTATATTGGATGTTAAAGACTTGGCGATTTCAAGCCCTTAAATACTGTGCTTATTCCCGACCGCTACGTCGCATTCTAAATTCATTCACTTTGTGAAAGTACCTGCGTCTCATCGTTTCACGCTCACCCAGTTCTCTTGCAAAATAAACAGCAATTAGCCTCAACTAAAATGACCAATTTAATTCAATCCTGATCCAAAATGAAACAGCATTTTCTCTTTACTACAGAGTATTTTCTCGATTAGTAAGAATGGAAAAAAGCAAAGAAGGGCCAAGGTTGTTGACGTCGTCATCTTCTACCTACACTAAAAACTCGTCTTACATCATTAGCCAATCTGCCACATTTCGCGTATCAAGTAACTTTCATCCAAAGCGCAACGCGTTGATCTAATTTCATCACTTCAATGGTCGTGATAACTTCAGAAAATGGCATCCGTGCATACCGACGGTGCATCGGGCTCCGGCTCCGGCCATTATGACGACAACCAGAGCATTGCAAGCGACTTGAGCACATTGGCCTTCAAAGAGGACTTCGCCACTGATCTCTGGAGACTTCTTGAAGACATCAACTCCGAGGGTAGTTTTGCATTCAATGCAAAATTGGACATACCTTCTGATATCGACATCTCTGTGAACGGTGTGGGAGCTATCTCTTTACCGCTTGGTGAAGCCCATGCTTGTCAGATTATCACCCAGGCACACCAGGCACCTTATGGTAAAGGGAGCGAGACTATTGTCGACACTGCCGTGCGAAATACATGGGAGCTTGAACCTGCACAATTCGCAATTGGTTGGTCGAAATGGCCCGGCGTTCTTCAGCAAATGTGCAATTTAGTGGCTCAAAAGATGGGCATCAATACGCCTATCCGTGCTGAGCTTTACAAAATGTTACTTTATGAGAAAGGTGCCATGTTTAAGGCACATACTGAGTTTGTCCCATTCTTCTATGGTCATGAAGCCAACTGATAATATCGTTAGCACCGAAAAAATCCCAGGCATGTTTGGCACACTTGTCGTCAGTCTACCATCAACACATTCTGGTGGCGAAGTTGTTCTTAACCACTGTGGTGAGAAGATAATGTACGAATCTGCCAAGCATAATGCTTCCTGTGCTGCATGGTACTCAGATGTGCATCATGAGGTCCTTCCCATTACTTCAGGCTATCGATGGGTTCTGACCTATAACCTTGCCATTGATCAGTCTTTGCCGCCTCTATCTGCAGCTCTCAAGCGATCTGAGCTTCGACCACTTCGCCATTGCATCAGACGATGGCTTGCCCAGGATCCATCATCCCGGGAAAACCCATATATATACCACATACTGGACCATGAGTATAGTGAAGCTAACATTTCTTTCCGCACACTTAAAGGACCAGACATAGCTAGGGTCGCAGCTCTTCGACAAGCCTGTAAAGGACTACCTGTCACGATCTTTCTCGCATTGCTTGAGAAAGAGGAGCGGGGTAGTGTTGAATTTGATCCTTCAGACCTGCAGTATAACTATCGCGGTGCGATGGGGCAATATGATGACGAGGATGACGGCGACTTTCATTGCATCGATGAGGTTCTCGAGATAAATTACAGGCTCAAGACAGTTAGAGATTTGCAAGGTAAAGTTGTTGCGGGGGAGATGGCCATTGACGACAAGGATCTCACGGACCCGGGTATCTTTAATGATATGGTTGCCTGTAAGGAAGATTACGAAGGGTATATGGGTAACTATGTATACATCCACCATTGAATCTTTTCCGTTCCCTTTTAATAACTTGTACTTCTAGGGCCCATCGGCAACTCACTGGTATCGTCTAGGGGTATGTATCGTTCGCTACTCCCGTCGCTCAGTATTTCTAATTGCTCAAATAGGCTGTGGCCCTCGTTCCTCATGAGTCAATTACCGATTTCCTCACTCAGTCTGACTCTTCTTATTATGGTTCAGCACGCCAGAGGTTTCCCGAGACGCAAATAAACTACCTTGCCCAGCAATGCTTAAAGCCAGATGTGCAAGAACATCTGCTCACTGCGATGCTGGATCTCGTTGAGCCAGGGCTGCTTTATATGGAGAGCAGAGGAACTGAATTGAAGGATGCGTCTGTGTTGCCCAATGTCGTCAAAGCCGCCCTACAGCATCAAGAATACCAGCTTGTCGAGAAGATTCTGGCGAAACTGTACAAAATTCTACCATCGGATTTGTTTACCTGCCTAAGGGAGTGGATGATTAAGCTTGATGGGGAGAACAAGACTCTGGAGAGGTTCAGTAAGGTTAAAAGAGGGTATGCTTTTGCACATGCATTTTTTTTATTATCCCTTGTTGACGTATAACAGGATCTCGCTTGCTCTGACTGCGCCTGATAATTTGACACACAAGTTTCAGGCCATCTCTCACTTGGTTCCTCTTCCTAGTGCCTTGGCCGCCGATGCTCTTCCAACGCCTACACCCATCATAGACTGGACTCGTCGAGTGATACAGAAGTCTCTTGAAGGCGATGGGCCTAGAAAAGTCACGAGAGATGACGGGTCGTCCATAGTTTCTCTTGCGCTATATTTTGATAATCCCATTCTTTTCTTGACAGAGTCGTGAGTTATTTCGTATTCTCCTTTAGCTGGATCTATGAGCTGACGAACGCAAAGTGTCGTGCCCGTTTTTAAGAAGAGACCATTAGTCCCTCAATTTCGCTTGAAGGTCTTATCTCAACTAATGAACCTGATTCTCAATGGGAAACTTCCTCACCAACAAGGAACAGATCTCTATCGAACCATGACCCGTTTGTTTATCGCTTCACAGGACTTTACCTTACTGCGAGATGCAAGAGCAGCTGAAGAGGAGGCAAAAAAGAGACATCGCTCCTTATGGATAACTGCAGTCCCCCAAATCCAGCATGATGTAAAAGGTGCAATCGCATGGGAGAGTCTGAAAATCTTCTTCTCTCGGCTTTGCAAAGTCAGCACAGAGTTGGATGATCTTAAAGGTGAATTTTTGACCAAAGTCACAAAGCAAGCCAGCAAACTCCCACGAGACGAACTCTACACGCTCTGGTTGCCTTTTCTTCGTTCAACCATTCCATCCCTTCACGAACATTCAATACCTCTTAGCACACCAGTCTATCAGAAGTTCTTCTCAACTGTTGTTCGTGCCATTCTTGATGGATATCTTGGCCCCCAGCCTGCTAGACCTGCAAACTGGTCAATGCCCAGCGTCGGGTGTAACTGCGGCGACTGCGAGTGGGTAAACGATTTTCTATGTCACCCGACACAGATGACTGGGAGATTTCCAGTAAACAAAAGGCGTCGTCAACATATCCACCAGAGCCTGGATAAGGCAGGCCTTGGGTGCAAACACGAGACAGAGCGGCGTACGAATCCCAATACGTTAGTCGTGACCAAGACGGCTCGGCCCCAGGACGTGGAGCGGCAAAAATGGCAGCAGCGAAGAGTCCATCTTTTTGATCAGTTTAATAAGTTCAAAAGGGACGAGCTCAAGACACTACTCGGCTCGGATTTCGCAAAGATTGAGCAACTCGCTACTGGAGAGGTTGGTCAGACAATCTTGTCACGCCGGCCAGTGACGGGAGAGAAGCGCAGGATCGAAGAGACTCGGGACGTCATTGACTTGACGAGTGACTAATAATCTACGCATTGCTTATGCTTGTTGTATAGTGGTATGGTGACATGATCACCTATATGAGAATGTCTTGAATAAGGTACTGATTAGATCAATATTGGTTGTAAGGTCGGAAACTACCTATGTAATTATTGCAGAAGGGGGTGAAGTCCCTAGTATCGGAAGTTTGTGTACATACTTTGGCTTGTGCAACACGAGTCAATGACCCATATCAGGAACTGACTTTGTACCTGTTCTTTTCCATCTTTAATCACTTCTCTCTTGCAATTCCTTCATTTGGATTAACTACGCTAACTTTCGTAATATCCCTTCTAAGTCATATTCTGCCATAATCATCGCGTTCATGACCTAACTTGCCTGAACAGAGTTTTCGGCCTGAGATATGGGATAGTGATCGCATGAGCAAATAGTGTAGTATCATGGGGATGAAATAATGAGGTATGAAAATGCGAGTGCTGCTGAATACTACAAGGCCTGCTACGGTTTCATAGACAAGAGGAATAGAGAGGTAATATGACAATGATGATTAAGATAATGCACAAGAAAAGAAAGAAACAAGAAAACAAAAAAGTTGTGAAGCTCATTTTAGCCGCCCCAGGTCTAGGAAGGCAGTTCGAACCTTTGATGAGGTTGCTGTCTTTCATGGCCAGGCAACTCTTGAGGGGACATGTAGCTCGGTGGCCACTTTGACATATCGACTGTTTCCACAGGTTGTGTGGCCGCCTCTTGGGGCTGGGCTTGATTCCGACGTCGACGCCAGAACAAAAAGGCTACCACTCCAGCTGCTAGGACAGCAACAGCAATACCAATGCCGATTCCAGCCTTTGCTCCAACCGATATTACAGCCTTGTCATCCTCGCCTTCGCCCTCACCCTCTTTGTCGGTTTTATCCATTGTGGGAGTAGGAGTTGGAGCACTGGAGGGCGCTTCTTGATCATCCCAAACTCCACTCCAGGATACCTTCCAATCATTCCCACCCTTGGTAACAGTCTTATCTTTCTCCCCGATCGTTATAATATTCGGTGTAGCCTGTATATTCGGACCAGGAGCCTGTGCTAACCACCAGGTATCGATATCGGGGTGCCAGTTGGCCCCAACGAAGGCGTCTTGAAGAAATGCTCGACCTAAAACATACTGGCCATTTCCATTCGAATGACAAGGAAAGTAAGGCGTTGGGTTATCAGTCAGAGGTGCCGAGAGTGTTAGATTAAGGTGCATAAAAGGGACGCGGATCTTTACTGGGTCGATGTTTGAGTTGGAAATGAACGAAAAGCTGAGGGCTGAAGTAGAGTTGATGATTTCCTTATACTTGTCTGACTTTGTATCCCAAAGGTACAAGCCGAGATCTTCGTTGAACTTGACAGGGAGGTACGTGGCGATGCTATCGCAGGTTGATTTGGGAAGCGTAAAGTAGGGCGAACAGCCATCAACCAAGACTTTCAGGCTACTTCCGATGGACGAGTTCCCGTTGGCAAGTAGGCCATCTTTTGAGTTGAACTCGAAAGGAGACTTGCTCCCCACAACATCAATACCAATGTCTCGAAGTGTAATTCCGTCTCTTGGGCCTCCGTTCATATTGAGGACTTCTCCGATGACACGGTTCTGGTCGTAGCCCCCAAGCCACAAAGAGCCGGGTATGTCAGGTTGTACCGATCCGATGTGCATGCCGAAAGAGTTTGATCTTGTCCATTCGTGTTCCCAAAACCAGCCTGGCACGAGACTTGCGTTAATAGGGGGGGCGTTGTCTTGAGAGAAAGTCTGCTTTGTCGCCCGTCTTCCACCCAGACTTAAGCAGCCAGCAAAGAACGGCGATGTCTGGCCACCAGGGTATTTAATCTTCTGTTGTGAGTCTAAGAGAGCAAGGCTCTTCACACAGCGAGGTAATTGGTCTGTTGGTTGTTCCAAGCGGACGGATTGAGTAAGTGTAGGTTGGATAACAATGGAAACTTTGCAGGGTTTATTTCGATGATACCTTAAGCGCCCAAGTATCTCCCCAGGGTCTTTGCTCGTCACAATCTTTATGTTGTTAGTTCTGAATTTCACGCAAACTCTCCTGTCTGGTTCATTCATTTTTTTTCTTTTCATTCATTCAAACATTCATTTTCCATACCTCCAGCTCAATTGTATCTGCCAATACAATCATCAGCTAATATTGGCCTTACCTCTCTCTATCTTGGCCAGTTCCATCACATGCAACATTTACTCATTTGCGCAATACAGTTGCTCAACTCTATTTAATAAATCCCCCTCGAATGCTTCGGCAGTTGCCTCCACAATCTCAGCTATCGCGGCGGACGAACCAAATGGCAAAACTGTTGACTGAACTGGCACCTCGATTCCCACCAAGCTTCATAGCATCAAAGCGATACCGTTGGACAACAGTACTGATCTTTGCCATTATTGTCTTATTGCTCCTCTTGAATTATGGATCTATTCCCCAGAGGCCGTTGCAATCCGATGGCTCGATCGAGGTCGACTGGTCGCGCTTTGCCTATACCCAATATGTCACCAACAGCGAATATCTCTGTAACTCGGTCATGTTCTTTGAGTCCTTGCACCGCCTTTCGAGCCATGCCGATCGTGTAATGATGTTTCCCTCGGGTATGTTAGACGACGGCAATTCTCAAGACGCCCTCTTGCTTAGCAAAGCTCGCGACGAATACAACGTTAAGCTTGTTCCTATCACAATTCAGCACAAAGACAATGCAGATGGTAACCGACCACTTTCATTATACTCATTCAGATATGATTCCTGTGAAATGAGAAGGCTAACTAGCCTCGTGTCTTTAGATACCTGGGCCGATTCCTTCACAAAGCTCCTCGCTTTCAACCAGACTCAATACACGCGCGTGCTTTCTATCGATTCTGATTCCATACTCCTACAACACATGGATGAACTATTCCTTCTGCCCCCAGTACCAGTAGCTATGCCTAGAGCCTACTGGCTATTCCCCGAGAAGGAGATCCTCTCATCTCAGGTTATTCTTATTCAACCTTCTGAAACAGAATTTGCTCGCATTCTGGTCAAGGTGGATGCGGCTTCCAGCGACGACTACGATATGGAGATTGTCAACTATCTTTATCGCGATAGTGCTCTCGTTCTCCCTCATCGTCCATATGATATGTTGACGGGTGAGTTCCGTGCAGATAATCATAACAGGTATCTCGGCTCCGATATTGAGCCTTGGAATGCTGCTGCTGCTTATAACGAGGCCAAACTCGTCCATTTTTCCGATTGGCCGCTACCTAAGCCATGGTTAGAAACACCTAACGACGTTCGCCTCCAGTTGCAGCCCAACTGTACGACTTTGTCAGATGGCGCTGAGGACTGTACGGCAAGGACAATATGGAACTCTTTCTATACAGATTTCAAACGGAAACGAAAGGTAAAGCGCGCTCTCATCTATATCTGCTTGTCTGGTACCTTACAAGATTCTAGGAAGTTTGCGGCTCCCTTACGCAAGGTGAAGATGATGCCAACGGAAGCGTACGATGATTGATCTTGATTCCCTTCCGAACACAGGCTATTTAATGTCAGGGTAACGATTATGGAATTTAGAACGAATGTTAAAGAAAGGCGTGCATGTTGCTATTTTGGAGTCGCTGAAGGTGATTATCACTAGTTTTGCTATAAGATGGTAGAGGTATGAACGTGATGATGTACATTATCTTGAGACCAGTTACAGATGCTTGACCTTCATCCATAAGAGATGAAGTCGTCTGTCTCAGTTACCGTATAGAAGTGAAGAGACGAACGGAAAAACTTTCCTCGTATTCGGTCGGTGAATATATCCTCTTTGGTGCTTTATGCGACAGCCAACGCGCGTTATATCCTTTGACAATTATTTTTTTCTTTGATCAATTGACCTCTTGTAACTTCTCATCATTTGTACATTCCAAACCCCTGCAACTGACTGTGCGCGGGCAATTGGACCAATCACGGATCTTACCTTTGTCTTGGAACGTTGACCCATAGTTACCCGTCAATTGACGTTGTGGCTGCAACCCTCACGTGATGATGAGGAAGATGTCTTTAAATTTGCTATGAATACTTACTTAGTATGAAGAATTTAGTCATACTAAAGGTATTAATTTGCATGCTAAAACGCAAATTTACTTTTTTAGCTTTGCTTTTGTTTAATTTGTCAATTGTCCTTTGAATGCATCTGGACTGTATAAGAATAAGATGGCTCCTTTACTACCAAGGGATGACTGAGAAGATGATACCCCCCAACAAGACCGCTTTTGGTAGCGCCACTTTGGTCGGTGTACTGCAGAAGCTTGCATATTACTTTAGGTAATGCAAATGATGATGAAAAGAAAGTTTAGATTTAGAAGGTTATGTGAAGCTCGCTCAGTGACTATCAAAAGGTTAAGTTTAAGTCCGCAGTGACATCTGTACACATAAGGATAAATCCTTATGTTCAACATGTATCAATGAGTCATCAGTAAGTCACACCAGGCCGACTCCGCATTATATATTTCTCTTGCGAAAAATTCCATTCTACTTCCAATTTCTTTATTCTTCATCAATAACGAAAACCGCCAACTTTGGTAGTGCCACTCCCCCAGTCACCTAAAGCACTCAACCAGGACAATACTCACAGGTATGACAAACCTGCATAATTATCCTGTTCAGGATCTCGGTTTCCTTGAAAAAAAAGTCTCTCGGGCAGTCTCTCGGGCAAAATCGTCGTTCTAAATGGCTTCCCAGGCGTAGGAAAGCTTACTATTCTTCAACACCTCGCAAAGCTCCTCCCCCGTGACACAACCTGGCTGCTTGACAATCATCTTCTTATCGACCCCGTTGTGGCAGTTATTCCCCATCGAAGCAATCGACATCATGAGCTGAGTCGGTTAGTCCGTGCGCCTATCTTCGAAGAAGTTGGGAGCCGGGCGAGAAGAGATCACACTATCCTCATGACGGCTTGTCTCGTTGCCGATACCCCCACCGATACCACGTTCTTTCAAGAATATCTTGACATTTCTCGGAAAAGCCACGTTCCCATCTATTGGGTAAATTTACACTGCGACATGGATATTCTTGAGCAGCGACTCTCAACTACTGAGCGACAGCAGGGCAGCAAGACTAAGCTAACTGATGTGCATATTGCCCGGGATCTAGTGAAACGCCATCACCTCATCGAACCCAACACAACGGACTCTGATGGCTTAGCTCTGGTTTTTGACAACATGAATGTCAGTGGCTCAGTGAAGACATCTACACACCGTCTGATGGACATTCTTGGGCAGAGCATGGTACCCGCCCGTATCCTCTGGAAGGTACTTTCGGAATAAAACCAAATATAATGAAAATCAATTTCTTAAAGAGACTCATAAGCAATAACTTTAAAAAAGAGTTACTCATGCACAGTGTTTTGTACATCATGAAAGATCTTACGCAACTTCTCCATCACATCGCAACGTGACTTATAGCCAAGATACTGCTCCCCACTCCAAACACCGTCTGAGACTGCGCGCTCGGCAAACTCATCCGCCGTGTTAGTTTCTAGATGTCCGAGGTGTCGGATTACATCCACCAACTGTCTGGCTGCCGTCATTTCCAAACTCCTGAACATGTCAGCACCACTGCTCGTTGCTGCAATAACTCTATTTTGGTATTGTAAGCACGTTGAATATCAAACGTTGCAACATCTCGTCAGATGCCAGGTACTCTAGTATTTTACAGATGCTTAATACGTGTCCCATTTCGTCCAGCGGCGGTCCAGACTTGGCTGCTTTAGTCGCAAGTTCGAATGTTACTAGAAGTTTCCGGTGAAAGGGAACCTCAGCATCGACTAGGATCCCCTCCTCATCCATAATAGAGCGGAAGATTGAGAACATCTCTTGGCTTTGAGAAGACTCTGCACTGCACGAAAATATCATAAGGTCGATGTCCGATAGTATAGCATTGTTGTGTAGCGCGGAAGAGCCATAGACGACGGCGAAGAAATCATGATTTCCAAACAAATCATAGAGCTTTTGGCTGAGCTTTTCTTCCGCCCTTTGTAGGCGATTCACTGATGAACTTCCACCGTCTCCCATACAGGCGTATTCACTTTCTGTGAAAAGAACTTGTCCCAAGTGTTCAACTCTGTCAAACAAGCCCTTGATATTGCTCATAGTCGTGAGAGGATTTCCGTTCAAAGTACGTAGGACGAAGAGCTGTTTATCAGGCTCGATGAAATCCTTGTGCGGACAGCTTTGAAGGGGGAATCCGTGTATGTAGTAGGTACCATCTTGGCGGATGAGATTCTTGGTCTGCATATTCAGCTTGTTAATCTTCTCCAAGTCTGCGTCAGAAAGGCGAATGTTGCCCTCGAGACAATATTGCTGTACACTGGCCGGGATGTATATTATCATGCAAGAGTTGATATCGGTTTTGTTCAAAAGCACGATGTTTGGTCGTTGACTAACCTCCAACTGGATTTCGTTGGTAAGTTCTAACCTATCGTCGACCAACTGGCCTAGTCCCTTTTCCCAACGGCTTTAATGAGCGACCAGATTTTCAGCGCATCAAAGGCTTTGGATCCAATAAAAGGGGCTGATTCTCCCTAACGACCACTGTGTGTTGAGAATCAAGTCTGAGTTGGTTGAGAGAGCGGCAATGGAATTGGGCTCTCGAAACAGCACCAAAGAGCAGTTGTAGGGAATGAGCATTGTTTTATGCGTATCAATCGCGATTGAATCTGCCTTCTCAATACCTCGCAGCTTATGGCGATGCTTTTCCGAAAATGCGAGCTGGCTGCCGTGGCAGGTATCAACGTGAAACCAAATATCTTTCTCTTTAAGGATTTGCGCCAGAGCATGTAAATCGTCGATCTTCATACTCCTCGAGTCTCCCGCATATGCCACACAAGCTATTATGCTGTTCCCTAGATCCCTTTCTTGATCGATGATACGCTTTAAAGCTTCTTGATCCGTATGCAACTCAGAATCAACGGGAACACGTATGACATTCTGTTCGCCGAGAGATATCCAGGACATGGCTGAACGTATTGAGTAATGCTCTGCGATACTTGGCACCAACACACGAATTTTGCTCGGCAACACCGGGGTGCCTCGCAAGCCTGAGCCAGGGAAACATTTTTCCCTTGCAGCCAAAAGCGCGATAGTGTTTGAGAGGCATCCCCCAAGGGTGAGAATTCCGCCGATATCACTGGCTTTATTGTAGGTCTCGGATACAGGATATCCAAGTACCTCACGTAACCAGTGTATAACTTCCATCTCAACAAATGTCGCTTCCGGTGAGCAGATCTCTTGGTTTAGTATGTTTTGGTTTAGTAGTGGGATAAGCAACGCCGCTGCGATCCCAGCAACGTTATTAGCTGCGTCAGGAAATCCAAGAAATTTTGGGGACCCCCAGTTACTACTTTTCATAGCAATGGACTGGAATTGCTGGATGAGTTGTTCGTGTGAGAGAGACCGGAATCTGGCATGGAGTCGAACCTGACGTGACGTGGCACAGTATTCTGACCCTCTGGAGAAGCACGTTCAGAAGCCTTGAAAGCGACGCCGATTTCACCAACTTGATTGAAAAGCGCCTGGCTCCTGCCCTTGTCTTCATTTCCGGCAGTTATGACCAGGTCATCAACTGTTGGAGAATGAGAGGGGGCCATTCTTGCAGATAGAGAAATAAAAAGAAGCCGATAATAAAGAGTTTGGTGAGGATAATAGGTGAACTGAGGGGATATTGAGTAGTATTCTTTAGTGATTTATACGGAATTTCTACAGCTTTTATATGTAGCTACAATAGATATGATTCAGTCATTTGGCGGATATGGTCCATTTGTCCTCAACTAAACCGCTATGCTGTACACTGTGAGGAGGATGCCACCCTCGCCTAAATTAACAAGAGCATTTTGTTACCTATGTATTATTGCAGTGTTACGCTCATAGCTGGGACGAGTAAGAATCTTGTGGGCAGTGCTATCTTCCGTGATTACAGAACTCAGCGGGTGGAATCTTTGTGACTCCTTTCCGGCATAATATTCGGAACTACTTTTTGCTGGCTCCTCGGCAGATATGCAGTATACCTACTAACCACCTTAGCTACCTATGTATTTCTTTGAGTGTTACAGTCTTTTTAGAGAGGGGACGATATGGAGTTGCAAGTCAAGAATGCCGATGAAGCAAGGTAAAGCCTGATACACAATGCAAGTATCTAGTATTTAATGGAAGTACAAAATCACCCCAGCGTTTAATGTCCCCAAGCTACTCAAACTTATAGGAGAAGCATCTAAGTAATTCCTACTTAGGATAGTAAATATATAATTACTTTATTTAAGTTGAGAAGGTTAACGAATATCCTTAGCGCGCCTAAGAACAGTATCCTTTTACAGAAAAGCAAAAACATTATTATTAAACTCATACCATTCTGCTTTGCTTCTATGAATGATTGCTTTTACAGTAAAGACTAAGGAAGATGAACTTGTGCTATGCTTGTGGTTTGTGGTCGGTGATATGTAACGATGTTGCGGCTTTCACCGAACACATACGACCATAGGTAGTGGACAATACGGGATCCCGTCTGCTCTCCAATAGTCAAGCCACTGACCGGCAGATTAGTAGTTGGGTCGGTGACGACCAGCGAATCCCCGCTGTTGTATGTTTTTTGCTGTTTTGATCTATTACTGACTCCAGCTTTTGCTCCCCTGACCTGTTTTCTCCCTGTCGCCTGTGCAGACATTTCCTCCATTCTGCAATACAAGTTTCTTTGCAAAGATGTAAAATCTTCTGCTTTTTTTTTTTTTTTTTTTCCGGATCCACCTTCAGATCCCGACCCTTTCTTGATATCGTCTGGCGGCACGGCCCATCATTGTTGCGAGTCATACGTTTTCCTGCCCTATTCGAAAATGTGATCCGGCCTCTTCCCTGGGACATGATGGAAATTCTGCAACACCATGGTTTCGCTCCACTCGCGATCCGGTGCCGTCTTCTATAGCCGCTCATGTGCAAGCATTACCTGTTCGTGGGGCTCTTTCGTCGCCGTATCACCTGTGCTCAATGCACAAAGGCCCCAGACGCAGCGAATGGGGTAGTAATTTGTTCACGAGTCCGACAGAAGAACAGCATGATGACTCCTTGGCCAACATCGGATCCGGATATTCATTAGGTCTTGTCTGCTAGCCACATGAGTTTGATCTGACCTCAGGCCAATACGAGAATTACTCGGCTTATTTCTGGTGTTGCACTTGACCAAAACGGCCAATATCCTGCCCATCATCATCATAAGAGCATTTATGTGCGCATGGAGGCCGGAACGTGGTTGTTGTAAGCTGCCGCTCTGTGATATGATGGGGAACGGGGTTGTGCTTCTGCCATGCCGTGCTCTCAGCTGTGTACATAGTATGGAGCTGTCATCAACGGTCGTCTCCTTCTTCGGCCCGTAGCCCAAGGGCTCCTATTTCGTCGAACTAATCACTGCTTGTTTTGTCCCGAGATCTTGACCGACGCCTCAGACTGCCGAACTTACCTTCATGTGATACTCCACCTTCCATCAAGTACCTAGAGGCACAGCTCTGCACAAACTGACTTTCACAGATTGCCTCGGTATACAGAGCAAATTCCTTCAAACAACGAACCAGCGATGCATTATTGATGACCCTTGCCGGCCCATCGAGTCAGGGGTGCCAAGTTCGGGAATAGCAGACATAAATCAAAACAGGGTGCTTAAGGCCATTTGTCCGGCTTAGGAAAAAGAAAGGAGCCCGACATCCACATTTTGACATCGGCAAAAAAAACAAGCACATAATCTTCTTTGTTCCAGCAATGTGGACACCCCCGTCTGTTACGTATCATCGTGGGCCAGATGGATCTCAAACCTATATCGGGTAAAAAAAAACGTCGCGGGCAGATATCTCCGGCAAGTTTATTATTACCAAAAACTTGTGGTATTGAACCTCAAAACACACCCAACCCAACGCAGTTACACAGCCCTCCCTCGCTTGGAGCTCGTGGTGTTAAGCCAGCTGAGAAAGTTCCAATGGCCGGGATCTAACGCTAGAGACAAATGGTCGATTCAATGTGCCGAAATGGTCGATTCTGGGTGGTCAGCTAATGGTCAAGGAACCGCCGTCATTTGGTTGTTACTGGTGCAAGGCTTGCTAGGCCAGGGCTGCCTGAAAGATGCAGTGCTGTGACACAGGGCGGTAGAAACGTCCAATGTCGTCAGGGGTCAGATCTTGAATACTGCGACTAATTCCCTGCGCTGAAGGGATAATCTCCAATAGGCCATGGATTGATGCGAAAGCGATCATGAGATCCCCACGATGCGGCGTCGCGCACGGTTGGAGGTAGAGACCAATCTGAGCCACTGACAGCAAGCCCTCGCCCACCATCAGCCTCAAATGCGTGTCTTTGAGTTGCTACTAGACCTTCCTTGGACAAGCTACTACACACAGGATATTTGGGAAATCGGACTGAGCTATGTGGGCCACACAAACTAGATCTCACGCCCCAGGAGGCTAGGGAGACTAGAAGCCTAGAACATCGTCTACTGTAACGAAGGCTTGCGAGGTGGTCTGATGTCGATCGTTCCGTGGGACTAATTATTACGCGGTAGTTGATCAAGGCAAGCTTAATCCCTGAGCACTAATGCAGCCATCCAGCCTCCCGATAATGCCCACTTGCTCACTGCCTGCACAAGGCCATGCAGTTGTACGAAACCGCCAGTCATTGGATCCTTTGTACATATAATAACTAGGCAATAGGTGAGGTGCATCGGGAGGGGGGGTGCGCGGCTGATGAAGTTGAAATACATCAGCTTTACTGTTACACAGCCAGCTCATCAGACATTCATGGATTCTTACATATTTGTGGCCCCTAATCGCTCACCACTTGAACTTGGGTTTCATTACCATCAAGAGTACGGTATGGCACGACAAGAACAATACTTTCGAGGCTTGCAGCGTATAGCACATCCCCCTTAGACAATAGTCCCGGTCAGCGGAAGTAGCGGGGGTGCGTTTTATGTGATGCAATATTGATTCACACCAATAGTACATACTACATAGCTATTGATTGCGGGCGTGTTTCCGCACATTACCTAACACTAGATCAGATGCGCCCGTCTCAGCTCGCTCATTAAATTGTAGATTTTTGAGATGGGACACACTGCAAGATCCAGGTACCTCGATCCGCCATACACCTGAGGTATCGTATCGGCCGGTGCTATACTGCAGCCTGCATCCTTCTTCATCCTTCAAGCGTGACGCTGTGTCAACCAGCATGTCAAGCATGAGTACAGTACGTACAGTACTTTGTTCCGCCTTTCCAGCTTTGCCCGCAGCCCTGGCACCACCAAAGAAAACAGAGCAGCCAGAATGAAAGGTTTAATTGGAGCGCGGCCCCCAGTCGTGAGAAAGTCTTCCATGATGTTGCATCGCTCACTACCCGTCTCCTGTTCAGAAATCCTACTGGGGAACCGCCCTCATCGCCTTGTGAGGTCCCATCCTCGGGGCTTTTGTTGCTCTCCGGGTGGCTTATCTGATGGCTGGTATCCAATGGCCTCCTTGCATGTGGATCTGGAGTTTAACGGCAGCCAGGGGGCAGAAACGTGTTTGACTGGAAGCTAATAAACTTCCAAACAAGTCAAAGGTTCATCATCCAAAGGCTACCATTACTGAATACGGATGGACTCTCTACCGGGAACACACGTGGTGCATTGCAAATGCAGGGCGACGGATGAACCGCATCTCGAATCCCACCAGCTGGGCGACATTGCACTTGTTGTGAAGACTCTTTATATTACGACCTGGAGACAAAGAGGTCAATGACCATGACCGTCGCCGTGTCCGAGATTGTGGATCCGGGGCCGAATGAGACGACATGGAGATGCCAAGCTTGTCAACGATGCCCAAATTCATGATCTCATGAGAACTGGCTACAAGATTTTGCGCTCAAGGCTCTATTGTGGAGAGATTCTAATACTCGAATCTCGGGTAACTTGCCTTGTTGGCCATAATAAGACCACACGCGATGGAGATCGTCCACATCCATCACATTCCTTTTCTTCCTGTCTGTCGTTTGGGCTCCCTTGCTTATGGACATATAGATCTACGCGAGTCCTGTTATTGATGCCAATCTCTGATTCACATCCGTTTGACAAGCATCTCTTTCAGGGTTATTCGTTGCTTCTTCAGAGTTTTTTATTTCCTTATTTCTTTGAAGCTTGCATACGTAGAGATGAGACCCAGGAACCAAACTTTGTCGGCAGTTCTTGAAAGTATATTAATTGACAGTGAAAGAAATCTACCGGGTGGGATCAGGGAATCCGATAAAATCATGCTGGAACCATATCAAAGGCTTTAATTAACAGTTCCAGCGTCTTCATGCTTCAACAACCCAATGCTACGATAAATTCTACCGGGCCAGGGCCATTCTTCCGTGCCTGCCATTGATTTCTTGACAGACAGAAGGCATTTGGTCATTGTTTTTGGTGGATCCTTCCCAACCACACACCGTTGATTTTGGCAGAAAAACGGGGTAATTTTCCGCTGGGGCTTCCTTGTCCTTCACCAATTAGTGCCATGCTAAATGATTGTGACAAGTTGACCTAACTTCATCTGACTTCAGTTCCTATTCAGCAAAGAACTATGTTCTATGGCGCGTTCGTCAACTTCACGACAAGACGCGTTATTGTCACGATTGTGGCCAATAATCTCTGCTCGGTTGGACCTCCCTGGCTCTCTCATATGTATCAAGTTCTGATCAATGGCAATTCCTTGTTGAATCTCGTTCAAAAATTGACACTTTCTTAGTCTCTCAGCTCCACGTGAGACAGTCAAATGCAAACGCCTCTTTGACTATGGATCGTCATTAACAATGGAGAAACACATATTATCGGGCGATTTTGATATGAATAGCCAAATGCACTCAAGTATCAATCACATTGAACTAGAGGCAAAGACAGCTAGCTAAGCTGTGGTATGCTATTCTGCTTCGACTGTTGGTGTTCAGTCCGACTTCGGTTGGCCTCAAATCTGCGCCAACCCAACCGATGTTGATCAGCGCGAGCCATTGGAAGTGATAGAGTGGTTGCCGGCATGGATACCTAAAATGTCACTTTGGTAAATCGTCCCCGATGGATCTCATGCAAGCGCCGCCGCCGCTCTCTAGGAGCCAAGAAGTTTCAATCCCCGGCTTCCAGGGGACCCCAGCCATGAACTGGCCTCCTCTCGATCTTCGCAAATCGATTTTGTGCATGGGTACAGCGATGGTTCGTAAAAAGTCGTCCCTCTTGACAGTTCCCTCGAATCCCCCAACAAAAGCGACGGTGCAACAGGGTATCTTTTTCCGAAGGAATCCTATGGGTCAAGGGCATGCCGTTGGTGTCCATTATAATATTACAACAAAATCTGACACGGTCGACGGTGAGCCCTCCTTCTTTCCCATCGGATGTCATAGTCGTTTTGACAGGATTAAAATCTAGCCTAAACCTGGGGATACTCTGGCGGCACAGATATCGTATAATATTCGCCGAGGGTCTAACCACAGACAGGCATTCTGAGGTACATCTCGCGCAGTCAACTCAAACTAAGTGACCCCAGCCGCACAAATGTGACGGGCGTTGGCAAGGTCTCATCCAGCCGTACATAATTAACGCAAAGAGATCTGATACCTAGAATCAGTGGATGGTTAACGGCACATCCTTACCACCCAACATCCGCTGGCCAACCACGTCTGTCCCTACGTGCCTAAGTGTGCCCTGCAGCTTCTCGATTCCAACGGTCTCGATGATGCACAGCGCTCAAAAAAGCAACAAATAACGTTGATTGACCAGGCTCAGCTCGTCGCCAGTCCTTCTTGAGAGCGATTTGTGGACATGTTTGTCAATCTCTTATAGTACCTATTTCTTGGGAGGCTGATACGCGCAGCATCAGCAATGTGATATGGCGAGTCATTCGGTAGTACTTTCACCTCGTGCATGATGCGTTGCAAACCCCAGACCTAATCTGAGATGCCGTGTCAAATCACACCCTTTTCCGAATAAGCGTTTTGACACAAACTCAAGGCTCAAGCATGAGGCCTCCACATTCCAACGATGTAAACCTAGCTCTCAAAGATGCTGGGAAACGGTAGTCTCACATGCAACGCCTTGTCAACTGCCGATATCGAAACATGGTGCTATATTCTCGAAACGAAGACGTAAATGCCTTTGTGACCATTAGGCGAGCCGGCAATGTTTATTGATTGGATGTCCAGCCCTTACAAGCAGAGCAAGAGTTTGGTGGGAGTAACACCATCCCCAAGTCGCATTCAGCCAACGCCAGCCGATCGGATCACGGTACAATGACGTGGTCGTGCTTCCACAAGTGAGAGACCCCCAGATCAATTCCTGATTTCTGGGTCTACACCTTGAGCCGGCCAATATGCAGTCAGGTCCTTGGCCTCGAAACATTGCCGAGGCGTACACGTAGATGCAGATGGACGACCTCCACAGTGCTGGATGACGGATACCAATGCACGCCAAGTCCTACAGTGTTTTGCAAGCTTACAGGGGTGGGTTGCGCCCGAAGCGATCGGTGAGGGTTTGGGAGTTCCCCGTGGCTCCCCCAAACGCCAGATTCCCGCTCGGTCAAGGTCCCTAGTTGGTCATCATAGTGAGCAGTCAGTTATCCCAAACAGATTTGTGAGCTGTTTGCCACTCGCAAGAAGGATTTGAGCATGCCACCACCATAAGATACCACAACCATCAAGACACACATGACGTTTAGGCTGAAGACCAGCGGCGAAGCATCTGACACTACAAATCGTGCAGTCTTCCCAAGAGAGAATGAATTCCTAGCGAGCAGCTCAGGAGAAGCAAGGACAAGGGTTTATTGGCCATCAACACCAGGACGGAATGGCGGGAACCCTGGGATCTGGCTAGCTGTGGGGCGGATTCGACAGTACGATCGTCTGATCCCAGGGCGCCGTGCGCTAACGAGATCCTGCCCGTCCCGCGAGCACACCACACCGCTTTCAATGCTTCCACACACCCCTTTTTCGTGAGGGTATAACGGAAGAGACCAGATGTCAGTATTCTTCCAAGCCTACGGGTTACCAGCCCACGATGTCGAAAGCAACATAGACACTTCCAGACTTGATACATCAGCGCCCATAAGCTCGATATGCGTGTAGTAGAATAAGGACTGCACTGGGGAGACACAACATGCTGAAAATCTAGGATCTTGGGTCCACGCATGGATAGGCCGATCGCAGTGCTGCCATTAGCTCAGCATGTCAAACATGCAGCAAGACCCTTGGGACCTATTGAGCTTCCTGCCTTGGTAAAAAGGAAACCAGTGGATATTGTCATCACCCACCGGTTCTACAGGCCTGTATGATTTGCGCTTTACCGCCTGCGCAAGACAACGGTTGAGAGTAGCCATGCGCATGAGTACAAATCACTGCACAAACTTGGTCGAAGGTTAATTCAGCCTCGGTAAGTTATCTACTTTATTGACTATCCATTACTTGATGTTAATTTCATATGGTTGCTAATGTAGTCTTGGACAGAATCAATCAGACAAATTACCCCTCTGACTATTGGTGACAGTTTTTGACCCTTCCCTTATCCCAAGGTGCTGGTAACCATATCAAGTACCTCCTGTACAGTATACCGTAATTGTACTGTCATTAGCTGAAGGGCGTAAGATTCGGACTTCAAGCCACACCACGCCGAGCAACGTTTTTCACTAATATGTGTGGTCCTTTCTACTCATCTTGGCATTGAAGAGTGGCCTGATTTTGCGGAATGTCATTACCGGGTATTTGCACGGACTGCCCATCTCATCTTAGCCCCGAATCGCTTTGACGGTAACGGACGGTTCATCAGCCTCGCTGGATCGAATCGCGATACCCGTGCATAGACTGGCTACGAGGAATGTCTGTCGAGCAACCGCCACGTTCCAGCCTAGGGCTTTGGGTTTTACGAGTCAACGGTGCTGGCAAGTAGCTTCTAGCCGAGCTGCAAGCGGGCGCCACGCAAGGTATTCCACGGAAGGTTATTAAGCTAGCTTTTTGCTGGCTTTCGAGTTGACAGTATTCCGCACCAGAAATCTCATCTTCTAGACTGTTTATTTTGCTACTCAGAAATGTTATCGAGCTAAGAGGACCTAATATCGGCCGGCGTACCTAGTTAATAGCCGTGCTGGCGGGAGTTGTGCCGCGAGATGAGAGAGTTGGCTTTCTTCCTCTGGCACCGATCCGTCCTCTCAGCCGTACCAACCCTGGCTAAGAAACCAAGCTCAACCAATCAATGGCTTAACTTCAGCCGGCTGAGGTTTGTTTGCTTCTGCCATGGGCAGTACCTTAAAGGTAACTCGAGACCAACCATGTCGCCCGGGCTGGTGTGATATATCATACCATAGGCTGAAAAGCTTTGCGCATCGGCTCCAAGAACCTCTCTTCGGAGGAGTGATAGGATGCGTCGTCGATTTGACCAGTCATCGAGCTACCGAACGAGTAGCGATCTCAGTTGCGGATGATTGACGCTACCGAGAACACAGTGGACAAGGGATACAAGAAAAAGAATAACTTGACGGGGCGGAAACTCGATCGGTCCCACAGCCTTTGTCCAGAAATTTCCTGATAGCGCAGACTTGACTGAGCTTTTGACTCCTAAGAATGGTCATCGCATCTGATCTCATCTCATCGCAATCGTATCGTATCGCATCGATATCGGTATCGTATCGTTATCGTATCTCATCTCCCCGGTGGGGGTGCCACCGGTACCCCACTACCTACCTAGACACGCCCCTTGATTCTCGTTTACTTGACTTGACTCGACCTCAACAGGCCGATTTTTCGTTGCTGTGATCTTTCCAGGTTGAGGAAAGGGACGGGAACAGTATTGCACTGTACATTGTTATTCTTATTATTATTTGGGAAACAATATTGCTTATGTGGACATTCTCCTCTACTACCGAAGGTAATAGTTTGAGGGCTATATCACCAGCGATACAATCACCAGCGATACAATCACCAGCGATACAATCGCCAGCTCATGGATGAAGAATCATCATCAACATAGATGCTGAGTGTTCATTGATCAAGCACAGGTCATAACTGTATACAAGTCAGGCAAGCCCTCGAGACAGCACACTGACCATCATCGCGAGTCAAGTTAAAACATCAAAGCGGACGCCACGCATGATAGCAAGTTACAAGAAAACCTTCGAGAATGATACCAAACACTGATTTCATTGACTAGAGGCGTCAGGCATAAGAGACAACTGCCGGTCTGGCGTCCCTGGGTTTCGATGCCTGCTTCGTATGATCATGCCATCATGGAAATTGGAAGCTTTTGACGAGAAAATCCCCATCCCGTGCCCTAGCAAACCCTGTTTCCTGGCAGTCTTCATCACTGTTCGGTTCACCCATGCCTTTGTGGTCATTTTCTAGCTACGTTCCAATCGGGCGATATATACATATTTTGATGGCTGACTTTCTTTTTTCACGTACGTTTCGTGACTGAATCGTCCCACGGAAGCTGCATTAGTGCGTGGAGTTGGATTTGGTGCCGTCGATGTTTGCTTCTTCCTCTTCTCCGCCTGGAGAATTCCCTCCCTCTAGCACGCAGCTTTCCTTTGCAAGCATGTTTTGCTTTTTTACGCATCCTCTTTGAGTTCACCATGATACGATTCTAGTGAACTATCAAGGGCGGATATTAACATCTTCATCTTCGGCTCCGCACCCCGGAATTGCAACGCAGACCAAGGGTTGGGCCGTCTTTGACGTTGACTACCGTGAGCGGCATAAACGCTCGTGGAGCTTCTGGTGCGAGGTCAAAGAGCTGTACAGCGGGCCCTGTGAGGATCTCTTTGGTCTTGTGTCGGACAACACATCCATCCCAGGGTCCAAGACCATGCACTTGCTAGACTACAACTTAGTCAGTGTTGAGCGTGGTCTATTACCTGTTGGATTGCATCGTGTGACATCAGTGGAAATAGTGTCGTCTAGGTGAGTGAACCCTGTTATATGACATTCTAGTCATGCTTATGCTCATACTGGATCTCGCATTGGAGGGTGTGAAACTGAAACCTGTGTCCTAACGAACCGGGACAAGTTGCCATCGTGGCTAGAATGCCCGTTTTACTCAACTCGATGTCAGCAGGCGGATGGGTTTTCCGCTCGGTAGGCATAAGATATGGGTACTCTAACGGAGCTCAAGTACATAGGAGAATGATAGAATGCTCTATTGAATGCGACTTGCCTAACACTATTGACGATCCGGCTCATAAGCTGGGGTACGAAACCGACCATGGCGTTGATAAGATCAAGCCCCAGAACCCTGGATTTACTACAGAGTAATCCTCGGGTAATTACGTCGATCATTCTGAATGGGTGTTGTGGTTGGCTAGTCTCAGCTCAATAGTGAGTTGACTTGCAATTAAGTCCGCGTCCAAGACTGAGCTGAGACGCTAATTATCTCAGATCCCGCGCGCACGCGTCAATCAGCTGGTTAAGCAGCAAGGGCTTTCTCTCTTTCTCTCTCACCGCTGATGGCGCTGATGGCGCTGTCAAGAAACGGAGTCATTCATAGCGCTAGAAGGCTCCTAGATCAGCCAAGAAGAGATGAGGTGGGAATTTCGAGACAGCGGCTCCGTGACCGATCCAGGGTCCTCTGATTCAGTCAATGGATATTGTTAGGCCCAGTGGACTGAAGCTGAGATTAGGGCGAACGCCAGCCGCTTCTCTGGGGCACAACTATACTAAATCGGTGGTAGGTTTCCGAGCAGCGCATATGTGGGCAGCGCTATGGGTGCGCACAGCATGTATCTGTTGGTGTCCACTGTCCATGCACAGAACTTGTAAGTCTAGGGAGTGAGTATCAGGGAGCTCTTTTGTGCAGGGTGAGGCTTACGAGCCGCCAGATTGACCCTGCATATAGGTACCGCTACAGTTACAGTACGTAGCCATGGCTGTGCCTTGACTCTGCACTTGGGAGACAAAGCAATGTTTACTATTGCATGGATTGAACGTCACAACCTCCTGCAAATTTCGGGGTATTAGTGCTGGCCCTATGAATTGAATGTGAATGTCACTCGTCAGGATTCTATCTTTTAAGTGACTTGACTCGGTAGTTAAGTCGCTAGCATACTGATTGGCTCCGTTCGATGTCATTCTAGCTTCGACAGTTTCTCTCGGAAGCGTTGCGATTTTGCTATATTGGTCATGGCAACCTCTTCATGTATGGTCAGCGTCAGATCATATCATGAGTTGACTCGAGCTGGCTAGTCTTGTTTTTGTTTGTTTCTCTCTTTGCCGCTTTGATCCACTTTGGTCTGGCTCATGGACGTGCACGATCACGATGTGGTTGGAAAATCTTGCTTATTATGCAAGACAGTAACAGTGACGGTGACAATAATGGGAATGTGATCTTTTTTTTTTTTTTTTGTCTTTTCTTCTTGGTTATTCCTTGTTGTCTGAGTCTATAAGCTTTGTTTTCCCGTTCCGCGTGGCATGTGAGATTTGGATCCTTCGATGGGATACGTATCTCTATCTTTTGTAGGCTATTATTCTTATGATATGATATGATATGGCTGATATTATACAGTTGGACGACGGATGGTTGGTGGTTCGGATAAACACCCTGGACATTGCAACCGAATGCAATAGATCGTTGTTTGCCTTTGCTTGTCCGTGTGATTATTACTTGGTGGTCTTTTTCTGGTTGGTTTCATCTTGTTGAGGTTATCACGAGGTTGTGTGCGAGTGTCTAGGGTAACCTATACCTTGTCGCAACTCTTGACCTTGTTTCGAGTATTGTTTGATCCCTTATTCTGTATATTAAAAATGACACTGGGAATCGCTTTTAGGGTTAGCCCTTCATCTGCTACTGTGTCTGTGCGAAATGTGTACGATGCTGTTCCTGGCTAAAGCAACAGGATTCAGTAGTATGTTGATTATGCATGAAAGACAAAAGCAGATATGACAGCCCGTAAGCACGAGTAATACCCGTCTCCTGATGAACTGTTCTAGAAGCAAGCTAGCAAGCAGGAAAATATTGCGAGGCGCGAGATCGAGCTGCCAATATAGGAATAGGGTACGCTGTAGATTTTTGAGGCTATACTCAACATGCATAACCAACCAACAAACATGCACAGGGTTTGCGTACATACAGTGTGGAGACTAACAGGTGATGCAGAAGACCTCGATGGGCTCATAGGGGGACCAATAATTACACAATGCATTGCAATACTATGGCGGGCAGATGTGCTGTGCTGCAGACTATTCATGGGGGCTGCTAGGATTCATGATATAGAGACGAAAGAGTTGATAAAACTGCAAACAAGGCCATTCCGACCAAACGCCATAATGTGGACACTAGAACATGACACGGAGAGCCACTGAGCTTCGATATCAATGCACAATTTGCCATTTGTTGTTGTAAATGTAGCAGTGTCATGGCAACATATATGGTGGCTTCAAACTCCAAAGTCAATGCTGTAATTTTGGCCAAACAAGTGTCACATAAGAAGACATATTCTGAAATATCACTTAGGTTTGGAGGCAGAAGTTTCAGTAAACACAATTGCCTCTAAAAAAAGCTTCTGCCGTGTCGTAGTAATAGATTGAGTTTTTGCTTGTGATGGTCCAGCAGCGTTTCACCTATTGAAACGGCCAATACTGTAACTGAGACGGAACAAGCAGTCAGCCAGTCCAAGAGAACCCCCAATCTCTACATATCAATCACGTATCATGTTGAATAGTCAAACAAGCATTCAATCACGTAGGGTACAACGTTGGGAGACAAAGAGGATGTATCAAGCAGCGAAGCATTCGATGCTCGCAGTTAATTTCATTGATTATTCGTAGGTATCATTAACCTCCCCTAGCTGTCTCTCTCGGTTCCTTTCCTTTTCGGGTTGTACAAGGTAGACAGCGCTTATTGCTGACGCTTCTCAACACCCTCACGGCCAACGTTGCTCAGGTCGACCTCCTCGCCCTTGGTAGCGGGCTCACGGAGACCAGACTGAGCGGCAGAGTCGGTACCAATGTGGCCCTCCTGCTTGCCAGAACCGACATTGACGGTACGAGCATCAGCGGACTGCCAGTCGGAGGCCGTGGGGGGCTGCTCGGGGAGAGGGAGGTTGGCCTGAGTCTCGGCGATCTTCTGGTCCTTGGATTGAGTCATTGTGATTGATTTTCTGAGTAATGATCAATATTTTGCAGATATCATTAAAGATATTTGAATCACTTACTGTTTTGGTAATTGTTGTTGTGGTGAAGAAGTTCTGTGATGATGTGATGTGATGTGGTTGAGAGCTGTAGAGTTGTAGAGTTGAAGAAGGAGATGATGTTGAACTGACGAAGCTTCCCAAAGGCCTTTTAATATTCATGCACCGAGAAATACCTTCTCCATATTTACACTCTTCCCCTCCTCCTAGCCAAACACAAACACAGTGAACTCACTCATCACGATGCCATCTACAATTCTGACGTCAGTGATTCACTGACGTCACAAAAACATCACCCTCGCAAAATGCTCCGGCCTCTTCTCCACAACAAACATCATCTCTCACGTTACTTGTCCCACGGTGTTTCTGACAGATTCTGCATCTCTCGCAGATATTACTCGACGACCTACGCTATATCAGATCGCGGATCGACCCGTTCAATACCACTGTGAGGAGACTACAGGGATCACGACCAAGGCGATGCTGCCACTGCTGTCAGGCACCAAGTCAATGCCTTGTTTAGCTTGACTCGGGCCAGGAAGCACGCGACATATCAACTTTAAACCAAGGCACTCAGCCAGTCAATCGATGGATTCACCAAGCCCAAGTAGATATCTAAATCCGAACCAAAACCGAGGCTGGCGCCTAAAACGCCTCCAGTGCTGTGCAGTGCTTGTAAGCAATATCAACATCCAATATCCACCCTTCGTGACGTTTCAACCCCCGCCATGTCAGGCACGCTCCTGAATATCTCATCGTTGCCCTACCCCTACGCTACTC
The DNA here is from genome assembly GCA_002982035.1 of Fusarium algeriense. NCBI lineage: Eukaryota > Fungi > Ascomycota > Sordariomycetes > Hypocreales > Nectriaceae > Fusarium > Fusarium algeriense. The sequence goes on from PVPY01000487.1 coordinate 26,468, forward strand.
GTCGATCCACCTCCGCAGACGTGGGCTTCTCTCCTACGTCTGGATTGAGGTAATCTGCGTCTTCAGCAGCTTCGTATTCGCCAATTAAGTCTGCAACAACCTGGCGTGCTTCGTCGAACTCGTTGAGGTTCTCCGAGAATGGTGCTGTCTTTTTATATCCTTCCATAAAGGCGTTACGCTTACGCATGCCATCGTACTGCCTTAGAATTCTCTTGAAGAGCTGTAGAGGTATGTCAATAAATAAATGGTCAATGTAGAATCCAGGAGGTTTTGCATACCGTTGCAATACTTGTGTGGTTGGCGAGCATAAGACCGCTTACGCGATGGCTCATGGGGATGTATGGACTTCTCTTTGTCAGGGCAACTTGAATGCTTGCCGGCCCCCAAGGGATGAACGTAGCCAAACGTCGTTCTCGGATACGAAGCAGACTCTTGTGGACATCCGTCGGATCAACCTCGCCCTGGATGACATTGAGAATAGAGATATAGCAACTCTTCTTGCCGGGAACTGTAGACACCATGCGATTCTTGGGCTGGAGTAGACGTCGCATCACATCCAAGACTGTCGTTTTACGGACCGTCTTGGCCTGCTCGACTTGGTCACCGGTGAATGGCGTGTAGGCAGTCATGAGGAAATGGCATCGAGGAGTCGGGATTAGGGACGCTAGAATGCTGACAAGATCGTTGTGCATGTAACCGGGGTATCGTAGAGTTGTTGTACTGGCAGACATGACGGTAGCAACCTGATAGCCGTTAGTGACTTTGCTTCATTCTGCACAATCCCCAAGCATATCTTGCTCTAGGCCCATGTGTAACAGGTAAGATTGAAGTCGCAGATACTCACTAGCTGGTTCGTTTGTTGAAACGAAGGCTCCTGAACATGCAACCTATCAGCAGCGATGTGTGATAGTGCACCGTTATCCAAAACGACGACAGAGTCGGCATTCTGCGTCAATCTTCGCATGGATAGGATACTATTATAAGGATGAACAACGACATCGCCTGCGTTCGTCGTGTCGGGAAAGACGGAGTACGTCTGGATGATCTTTTTGGGGAACCGATCGTTAAGCCTCTCGAGGAGGAACGAACCTAGACCTGAACCAGTTCCACCGGCGATCGAGTGTAGCATCATGAAGCCCTGGAATATTAAGGGTCAGCAAGTAATTCCCGACCGGGTAAGGGATACTCACCTCAAGAGAGTCACTGCCATCAGCCTCTCGATCAATCATCTCCATGATGTCCTCATACACTGCTTCACCACTCTGGTAACCATCACCCCAATTGTTGGCGGCACCGACACCATCTTTTCCTACGTAAAAGTTCTCTGGGTTGTAGATGTTTCGGTAAGGTCCAGTCTGGATACCGTTGATGACCTACAAAAGCTGCTTAGCACTCGATCGCCTTTCTGTTTTTGTCAAAGACGCACCCTCGGTTCCAGATCGATCAGAATGGCTCGGGGGATATATCTCGTGTCGTCGCTCTGGTAGTAAAAGACATCTTTTCGGTCACCGCCTTCAGTCGCAAAGTCTTCTAGGTTTCCATCTTGGCTGATGCCGTGTTCCTGGCAGAGCTGTTGCCAAAACTGGCTTCCAACTGTGCACGAATCGGATCAGCAACGTTCAGTATGTCTGTGTGCGAGTTATTGGGAAAATAAGCCGGAAGAAGGAGGCGTAGATGTGGGAATATCGTAGGAGTAGCTTGGGCATGATAGCGGCGGGGAGATGGGAAATAACTGACTGCTGTTGCCGCACTGCCCGGCCTGGATCGTAATAATTTCCCTGAGAATTGTATATGAGTAATTCAATTGAGTTTGTATCAATCGGGAAATTTTGAACTTACCTGGGCATATTGTTAAAGGCTGAAAAGTTGTTGTTTTAGAGCCAAATCTTTTTTCCTTTCAGGCATCGTCTTGGGG
>PVPY01000488.1:0-99418 GCA_002982035.1 Fusarium algeriense
CATCACGCAGCAAATTCTGTTCAGCAGCACCTTGCGGCGTCAAGAGGCACGGGACGGGGCGTGTTTAGTGTTTAGTATCGTGTGAATGCCGCGGGCCAAGGCGCCCCGACCAAAGGGAAAGGCTCTCGTCTAATTGTTGCTACATCAGCTGGATCCTTCAGCCTGGCTATGTTGAAGGACCTATACTGATCGTTCTAGCTCGATTCCTATTTCCTTTCCTTGACTGTAGTCACCCACTATATGGTCCAAAGGCACTATAAAAACCTCAATTTTGATTGTGGTGTCGATGATGAGGACGAAATAGGTACCATTTGAAAGGGTAGCCAACAGCCTCGATTATCAACGGAACGCAAAGTCAAAAAGGTTCGCAAGGTGGCGGTCTCATCAGTGCGGGGGTAGGATTGTTCATGAAATCCTATCATCTCCTCCAATGATTGGTAATTACATACAGATACAGATGCAAGTGAAAGTTCGACATTCGGATTGCAGATACCTACATGGCTGTCACTCTCAAGTTCCAACATCAAACCTACGTGGCTGAGAAGTCACCTAAACAGTGTCTTGGCCAACAAAGCCCACAAGGGCGAGTGAAGCTGCGAGGCTGAGGAGCAAGCAGAAAAACAAGTCAACATCAAGCCCCCCTCCCTTGGGGTTTTGCATCAGCCCCAAAACGCATTTTGCTAATTGCTCAGTATGTCAAAGTTCCATGTTATTACCCTCCCCATTCTTACGCCGGCCCGTCCCTAGTAATCAATTTAGATAGTCGTCTTTGGTTCGGTTCTCTGCATGTATGATATGACCTCCGCTCAACTTCAAAAGCTAATGTTGAAGTCCCAGATTTATTTCATGAAGTTGCCGCCATTTACATTTCCCTCCCCACCCCTGCCTTAGGACGACCGGCAACCTTTTCGTCCTTTCAAACTATTACCCCGCCAAAGTCCGACGACATCACAACCCATTCTGAGACGCTGCAGACATGGCCTTATTCCCCGGAACTCTATACCGCTTGTGCTACGAGAAGGAGGGTGCAGAGGAGATCAAGTTCTGACTCTTCAGCCTCGACAATTGGCCCCGGTCTAGCAGCGGCGATCATGGGCCCACGACGCCTCCCGTGACCACGAGCGGTCAGGGAAAGTGGCCAGGGGCCAGGCAGCCAGGCAAAACGTTTCTAGCTAATCAACGAACATCTGTAGCTATGGCATGCATTGCATCTGCAACTAATTTGCCCTGCCCTGTCGTGGGTTGCGTCTTGTCGTGGTCCAGGATGTGCTGGCAGCGTGGTATTTCTTTGAGTATACCCACACGGCCCTAACAACTGAAGATCAAGCCTGCCAAGCAAGTCAAGGTGTCATGTAACCGAGGCCCAGTTAGTGGTAGCATGGGCCTGGTTCATGCTCATGCAGAAGCCCACTCTTGCATCTACAACATGCAGCAGCACAGCATCGATGCACCACTGACCAACGACGGGCATGCGCACTGCATAGCTAGTGAATGCAGGCAACGACGTTGGTAGGCATCTGTCACCCAACGGTACCGCGTCCGCTTCACTCCTTTTTCTCTCTTTCGGCTGCAGCACCTTTGCTACCATTAAAGCAGGGCGGTGTGAGTGTGTGCCTCTCCTGCATACATTTTACCGGCCGATAGATGCGTGGGAACTGCGAGTTGAGCTGTCATTGATGCGTTGTCCTTTGGTGTTCCAGTTGTCGCAATAAAGGTGGTGTTGCTGCCCGATGACGACCTGATTGTTCCGCGACCGGAGAGAAGAACTGACGAGGCCCCTTGAAGCGCTCTTGGCTTTGGATTCACGATACTTCGCAATTGTCTATTTTCTGTTCGCCTCGAGCGACTTTACTGTTGACCACGTCAGTACATTGTTAGCGTGTACATGTGAGGATGTAAGAAACATTTCAGCTGGACACAGAAGGCCTTGATTGGTCATGTTCTCTCATGATCCTCACCAGGCTATTCTGGATGAGAAAAGTCATTCATATGACTTGTATGTGGACGAATTCGGTATTCGTCCTGGGAAAGGTTCGAGGCATAAGTGTGTTGCGCCATCAGAGAGCGTGGGGGTGAGCCATAACGATCTTGCCCCAAGTGCAACGACTTGATAGACGAACAACATCATATATCCAAGTTTCCGTGACATGAGACTTATTGAAAGAATTTTCGAGGCTCAAAATGTGAAGAATTGTCACCGAGAACTTTAACACGCACTGAGTGGTTCGCATTCTTCTATCCATCGATAGGCGCGGCAGTTTGCCCAACATTGCATACGCAAAATCGGCGTCTAATACACAGATTAACTATGCATTCTGCGGCCGTCTTTGAGACCCGACACACACTGCCACAAGCGCGCGCCCCGATTGTGCACAAGTTAATCGAGTTCTAGCCACCCAATTATGTCTCTTGCGCGACATCATACGTCCCGGCAGCCTGGGTCGCGGCTTTCACCAGGCAAGATCGACTGTTACAGCGTGTTGGTTAGACAACGCCACAGCAAGCCAACATTCTGGACGGACCACTGGTGTGGCCGAGTCCATACTAGACCCGAGGGGCTTTCAACCTCAGTGACACCCAGGTACATTGCAGCTATGCAGAAGGCTGGAAAATGGAATTACAGTCTTAGCCAGACAAAGTCGATGTAGACCGTCCAAATATGGCAGTTTGACGAAAATAAAGACCGGATCTGAGGCCCGGCGGGCCCGGAGTTGGCTTCGGAGCATTTCAACCACATCCGTGCCGAACCGGATAAGTGAGTGGCCTACCATTGAATTTATCCACAATCGAGTGTCGAAATAATCGACTTGATCTTTTTGAGTTGCTTCAATCTTTCAACTTGTTCCTCTTGCCATTGGTCTCGACACCATTCGCAGATTGTTTGCAGCTCCTTATATCAAAGCCTATTACAGGAACACCCCACTCTCAACTCCCGCTTCGCGTTGACCCGCTCGAATTCCCCTCATACATCCTAGGACATCATCTTGACCTCAACCCTGCCATTGGCCATCACTGAGTGGTAGTAGCTTTGTTTTCCAAGTCATCCATCATCCAAAAGCTAACATAACCTTAGACTCATAGGGAAGATTGTTGACAATGAGTGCCAATATTCAGCAATGGACGGTAGAAAAGCCTTGGCTCGAGACACATTGTCTATTAGGCGAAGGACCCTTCTATGAGGAATCGACGGGTAATCTGCGCTTTGTTGATATCCGCAACAAGAGGTTACATTATGTGAAAGTGGATGAAGGCCCTTCATCGCTTAAAACCATCCAACTGGACGTATGCCCTACTGTCACAGCCAACATTGCTGGGGTTGATCCCCAGGATCGCATCGCCATTGGTGTCAAGTATGGGCTGGCTATTCTCGATGTTAAGAAGGAGACATACGAACTCATACAGCCATTCGAAGAACCTCCCAATGAGCGTATGCGCAGTAACGATGGCGGCGTGGACTCTCTTGGTCGATTCTGGTTGGGAACAATGACGGACTTTGGACTCGGCCCCTTTAAGCCTGAAGGTATGCACCCGCATTGATGCCCTATTCATTTACTTTGCTTTGTATCTTTTTATGAATTCTGACGTGTTGGATCTAGGAGCGGTCTATCTGATGGACGCCAAATCGCGAGAGGTGAAGCTACCCAACATGACAATTCCCAATACACCTGGTTGGTCTCCTGATGGAAAGACACTGTATGTTACACACTCAAATGCCAGAGAAATCTATGCCTTTGACTTCGACACCGAGTCTGGGGAGATTTCCAACAAGCGCGTTTTCTACACCCATGATGGTTCAGGCGAGCCAGACGGTTTCCGCGTGGATGTGGACGGCTTCCTCTGGCAAGCTGTGTATGGAGAGGGTCGTGTCGTTCGCATAGACCCCAGCACAGCCAAGGTTGTTGGAGAGGTCAAAGTGCCGACCAAGAATGCCACTTGTGTACACTTTGTCGGTACTGAACTTGTCATAACAACTGCCGAGGACGACGAGGGCGAGGGATCAAGCCGCGAGAACGGTGGTCATGTGTTCAAGGTCGATGTTGGAATCAGAGGATTGAGGCTCAACGATTTCAAGCTGTAGAAGTCGATTTTGACAGCGACAAGTTCTTACAGGCATCGAATACTACGGTCGCAGAGCAACGAAAGCACAGACCCAAGCTTGGCAACGCCTGAGGGAGTTTGGCACTAAAAAGTCCCCGAGGCTTTGACAATCATACGTATCCCAATCAAGTTGATCATCTACTAGCGCCCTGATCTTCTCTCTCATGTTCTATCTTCGCTTCTGATTTCTTTCTTTGCGGTCCAAATTCTGGACCTACTCGGAACTTTGAACCTGGACCCGGAGGGACCATGACCCTTGCGCTTGGTTCATTGCATGATATCCGTCTTGGTGGACAACCTTGTTTGTTTGCTTGTTCGTTCATCAAATGCTACACAGTGCTTGAGAACTTTGCGTCTCTCCAATGCAAGGTTTGCCTATAATCCATGGAGCACATCCGGGTGATCTTGTGATATTTACGAACCCAATATTGTTTTCTCTCTTCCTGACTATTGAACGCCTCGCGATGGAGTATCGTGAGACATCTGAGCTACTTAGCTCTCTCAACTGCCGGATCCAAGGTCCACTAACTCCCACAAGTGTATTGTTTACCGAAGAACTTGTCCAGCGAATGACTCGCGTGTAGTCTCCCTTACACCGCTGTCATTCTCGACGCCTTGACCGCTTTCACATTGTGAAGTACAGTACATACTACGTGGTCGGAACCTTTTTTTTTTTTTTTTTCACGTCTGTTGCGTTGTTACGTGCATAAGAGAAGTATAGGTAATGACTAGGGTTATAGAAAACATGGGACCCCCTGGCAAAGGATGCAGATGCAGATTGAAATTCGATGCTGGCACCTGTGCCTTTGACGGCTGCATACTACATATTCTACTGCACACAGCGAGCCCGCATTGCATGAGGTCGGGTTTTTCGCTAACAACATGCAAGGACGGACAATGAAGGGGTTTCACCGACAACTCAGCTCTTGTCTCTCACCGCTTCAAGTCAACAAAGCATTCACTGCCTGATTGAAGCATTGGAATTGATGTAAGGATGCGAACACACACACGTTCGTTTCAAGACAAACACCCTCCGTCTCAATATCATGGTTCGTTTCGCTCGCACATGACGAAATCCGCTCTACCTTACTTCAAAGTGAGATCATACTGCTTTTTTGACATCTCGTGTATGCCCCTGGTTGGTCAATCAGGCAACATTCTATCTCGAAATGTCCTCGTCAAACCGCAGCACAGGTCGATCCTGTTCTAGGTTACACCCTGCTCGCCTCACTCACAACACAACAGTCACATTCCAAATACTGCCTCTGTTACATATGTAGGGGTCTATCACGTCAAAACCAAAAGGCCGATTTACCCTGGGTTTTAACACCCCAGCCCTAACTATGCATACAAAAAGTCAAAAGCGAGAGACAAGAAATCCACCCACCCCTGTCACCGCTTCTCAAACCTTGAGGATTTTTGCTCCGGGCTACCCCCTGGCACATACTCTCAGCACCTGGCAAACCGGTAAACCGGGGAAGAGGGGAGACTGCAGTAGGGCCCGGGGCTTAGACCGGGAAGCCGTGGAATCATCCCCGTTGGCTGACTGACAGCTACTGTATTGAAAGCTAGAGTTTCGCTACGGTTGCTGACGTTGGACTGCAACGCCGTTGAGGTTGATGGATGGAGCAGAAGGATGTTGTTATCCACCGATAGCGTTCTGACTTGATGTCAGTGCACTGCCATGGCGCGTTTCATACGAACGAGCTGCTCTTGTTTGGCTCGAGTCACAATGTGATTGTGAGAAAGCCTCAAAGCCAACTGTTACTGATAATCTAAGATTTTGTAGGACAATGTGTATCAATACTGAAGTTAATAACAAATAAACTGTCAAAAAGCAATACTTCCCGTCCAGTCCGGTCTATCCCAACCATTCTACTTGCTGTTCTTACGAACCTCTGCTCTCTCTCTGCCTCATGTGTTCCTGTAAACCCTCTTTCAAGTCTGTATTGATCACCAAATCATCCTTGCCTCTGAGATGCATCACTACTGTGAGGCCTTCAATGTCAACATCGCCATTGGGGTGCAAGCACACGCCCTGTGTCTGTTTTGCTGGCGACGGGCGACCTGATTCCAGCCCAAGCTGGTCAACTTGGCTCTTGAGGTCTATGTAGCGAGCTCGCTAAGCGCACATGTGGTTGTAAGGCATCACAGGTCTAGGGTCATAAATCAATGTTGACATTTCAGAGTCGTTGCGAGATCGATCCTCTGTTATACTCAGGAGTCTCGTACTCTTTGGCTCTTCAGGTGCTATCTCCTGGGGCTGTGGACTCTTGGCCAACAATTCCTCGACGCTCTTGCGAGCGAGCGAATGCTCAATGTCTGTTACTTTGAGCCGAGGCATGGGTGACTCAAAAGCAGCACTTGATTCATTTTGAGCCTTTCTATATGACTCATCCACAAATATCTGAAAACCGCCTTCTGTTTGCTTAGGCGAGGATGACTGAGTAGGATTGCAGTTGAAGCAACTATCCTTTCTTTCCTTTTCAGGTAGTGGCGTACGTCGATTTACACTGCTGAGCTCACGCCTCCAGTTCTTGACATGGGAAGGGGTTAGCTGCTGACTTCGTGGCTGTTCTGAAGACCTATCGACCTTCCTTAACTGCGTCCTCTATGACGAGATACCGGTTGCCTCGGCGTTCGGTCTTTCAGAGTCATTGTTGATACGTGGAGTTGGCTTGGGCATCATTTTCCCCTCAAGAACAGGCTCCTCAAGCTTGTCAATCCTTTTCTTGGTGTTATGATCAGCATCTTGGCTAGTTAGTGACAAGGCGTTGTTTTGAGCTTGTGGTGCAATCCTTTCATTTACTTCTTGTGAAGTGTCGAGGCCTTTCTTCGGTCCTTTGGAGTCAAAGATGGGCTTCTCACTAGTTGATTGTGAAGTCAATGTTCCCGTATGGTCTCTCGGCGCGTCATGGGCCTTGTTATTGCTTATAGGATGATTTATCCAATGGGCATCCTTAGGTTGGGTATCGTCATGGGGTTGATGAGACTTTGGGCTCGGATGCCGATCCCCCTTGTGATAATCGCTAAGATTAGGTGGCTGTGGCTCAATCTCGTCAGGCACTGCCGGCTCTTTGTTCAGATTGTGTTCGATAGTGTCTTTTGCCACTGTGACAGTTTCGTCTAGACTCAATGAGTGATCAATAGCTGGTTGGCTCAGTACTCCCAAGCTGTAGCCGTCCGCCCGCAAACGCCCGTCTTGCCCGCTCGTCGGTTTCACTTCCGATGAAGAGGGGAGAGTCTTAACACCGGCTGCTAAATGCTCCATGATATGTTGCGAGTGATGGAGGTCTTGTCCATGATGATACAGTTGGTCAATTTTCATCTGTAGCTTGCTTCGGGATGGTGAGTCCCTTAGTGATTGAGTATGCTTCTTCTCTTCAGAGTTGTCTTTATCTGCATCAATCATATCCAATTCATTACCTTCAACAACTTGTGCTCCTTGACTACGTCGAGTCACACAACCGATGCTATGCCGCGTTGGGTGGTGACCATCGTGAGTGGCTTTACAACCGGGGTCGGAGTATTCTTCCTGTATATGAGAAACCCGGGGCGAGTTGGACATGAGACGATTGGGTACACAGTCTGAGGCCCTAGGTTTACGTTCCACATGCACTGATCTCGTGGTGATTTCGGGTTCGGGTGCTTCTTTCTTCATTCCCCTGTCTGCCACGAAAAAGGGGTTGTTCTTCACTGAGCTAGAGATCTCTGTTGGTGCCGCGATTGTCTTCTTCCGAGCGGGCTTCAAGGTGCTGTGATCAGTTTTCGGTCTTTGGCGAGATTGCGTCTTGGTTCTAAAGGATGTCCTTGGTGTGTCTGGCTCTGATGCGAACCTTGAGAGCTTACGACGACGAGCAGTATCGAGTGTAGTTCGTGTAGTGTGACTGCGCTCGCTTGAAGGGTATTCATCTTGCGTGGGTAGTTCAGGTATCTTGTCTATGAAAGAGTGTTCTTGATACTGTATTGAACTGTTGAGAACCCTGTGTCCAAGAGGTTGTCCAGGGGTCTCTCCAGTACACTTCATACAAGAATCATGCCCGCAATGCGAGCAATATCGTTCGAAAGCGAGAGGATTTCCACATGAGTGACAAATCTGCGAGAATATCGATTTCGTTTGTTTGTTTTGATCTGGCGTGCCAGCATCACCATCCGAGAACCATCCGGCGGGTCGAGAGATACCATACTGTTCGAGTATATCCATGGCATCTTGGCATTTCTCTGTGGAGCTAGCAGTACGAGAGCGGTTCGTCGATTCGAGGTATGAGGACATGAAAGATTCTGCAGGAAGAAGATCTGTACTAGCTGAGTATCGGAGAGCCTGGCTCGGCCGGTTAGAGGTAGTTCGCCCATGACTCGTTCTGGGTGGAAAGCCAGCAACACTTGGTCTGGATGATGGCTTTCTTCCCTTGGGCCCCTTGACAGTACTGGCCCGTGACTGATCATTCTGCGATAGAGCCGAGGATATCTGTCTCGGAAGTCTATCTCTTGATATGCGACTCTTGTTACCACTCGCTACTCCTGGTCCCTAACCGATCGTGGTGCTTCTACTCGGTCGCCTAGAGGTATCCGAAGGTCGCCCATTCGCGGTTTGCGGTTCAGTGAGTGTTTGAAGCTGGCGAACACGATCACCGACGACTCCCGGAGGGATCATATCGGGTTGATGAGTTTAGGGATGATATTCAAGAGATTGGCTAATCGTACCAGGAGCCATGTAACACTGCCACAAAACAGGAAGACGACCACGGACGATAGCCCAGAATTCGGTTAGTCGATGTAGAGTATCAATATACGAGGTGCGGAAAGGGGTGGCATGTTGTAGGTAGGAGTTTCACTTCAGGTGCGTGAGGTGAATGGCATAGAGAGAAAAGTCCATGCAAGCTCATAATTGCAGGTATGGAAGTCGTGGAAAACAGACAGTGCTGGGTTCAAATTGCATTATCAACGTCACTGAAACATTTCACTAGAAGAATACATACAGGGAAGGAATCACTGAGCAAAGGAATAAAAGTGCATTTTTAGGAGGAGCACAACCAGGACTGGTATCAATTGTCACGGCTTTTAGTGCTAAATATGGGTAGAATATTGATGTACAAGGGCCTCCATCACCACAAACTCGCTGTACACTTATTTCACATGCGCAGACAGGGTCTCGAGAACCTGTTCCCTCGTTAGTAATCTCAATCGCAACAAGTTTTCTTGTCAAACCTACCTCCAGCTCGATCTTGGCCTCAGCAATATCCTGCTCGCTTCCACTGCCATTGGCAACCTTCTGGGCCTCAGCAATCTGGGTTCGGATGGCCTCGGCGCTGAAGTCCTCAAGGGGGTATCCCTCAACAGCGTTGATGCTGAGGACGGAGTTAGGCTGAACGGTAGCGAATCCACCAGAGACTAAAACGAAAATTCCATCAGCGATTTGTCGACCTTTGGCAATTGAATCTGTAATTTATGACGTACGGAAGAACTGCTTGGAGCCAGCAGACTCCTCGACAACCTCAACCAGACCAGGCTTCAGCTGCTCAATGGAAGGAACGTGGTTGGCGAGGACGCCCATCTCTCCAGACTCGGCGGGGATGTTGACCTGGACGACATCGTGGGACTTGTAGATAGACTGCGGTGCGGCAATTAGCTCCATGCATCAATCAATTGGCGACGGTGCCATCATCGTAGGGGTCCAATTCCAATCGTAGTCGTCGACCCGGGTATCGCGCGAGCGGTGTCATACCTGGTGAGGAAGAGCAAGGCTCAGCTTGATCTGCGATAACGGTCAGTCGGGTTCGGTACGCAAAACTAGTCGTAGCCGGGGACGGGGTTCGCTGAATCTTGCCTTGTCGGGGACGGCCTCGGCGTAGGTTCTTCGCTGGAGGGGCACTCGGATGGCGGAAGGGCGAGCTCGGAGAGCCGCACGGGCAACGCGGAAGGAGTTCATGATGGGCTGAGCTGGTGGGTGAGGTTGTTGCTTGGGTGAGCTCAAATGAGGCCGCTGGCACGAATCTTTGCCGGAGCAGCAATTCGCGATTCGGCTAGCGGGAAAATCCGACCCCAGATACCGCACGTGCTAGATCACATGATCACCATCATGTCCTTCCAACCGACCAACGGTGTCCTTCAACAGTCACTTGCAAGTAAAATTGAGCCTTCAAGCAACTTCCGTCGAAATGCGGTCTTTGAAATCGCCGTGATTGTTTACTTGTCTTCCGCGGAATAAAGTTTACCAAGAAGAAGAGGGCTTGAACTTATCCCTCCTTGGGCGGTGACAGAAGAAATGGCCGATGTTCCTAGAGTTTCTACGACTAATATTAATTTTGAATATATATAATAATAAAATTTATATAAAGTCCTTTGTTTTATTTAGCATAGTTCTATATACTTTTTTCTAAACTAATGTCGGTATTTCAAGAATCGTAAGTAAGACCGGCCCTTTCTTCTGTCACCTTGGGGCCCATCATATATGTCTGGCTGTCATAGACATTTCCATATTAGCTTCTTCGTCATGAGAGATGGCATGCCTGAAGGAAATACATAGCCACAAGATAGCTATGTCAAATAATCTAATAGATGATTACTCAACAGTCAATTACTTCTCATTGTTGATTCTAGGGCAATAGGGTGGTAGGCTCTATCATGTAAAAGAATGTGATATTGAAGTCGAATATCACGACCAAATAAGCATGGGAATCACACTTGATATAGCCTTGGATTACATCAAAAACACCATGGTTCATGTTAATGGTATCGCTTATTTTATAGATCTAGCTCTGATAGACGTCACACCAGTATCTGAGCAGAGCCCTCTGGAGCAAGAAACTTCGGACCTTGAACCGAGCTGTCAAGGGGAAGAGTAGGCAAAGTATCCCCTAAGTCTAGCCAAGCTTACCTATATCCTTTTGTCGCTTAGGATCAAGATCTAAGCAGTATATCATTGTCTTCCCTGAGTCTACGCTAAGTGGCATATTCGCGCCATGGCCTCGATGGAAAGCCCTCCGATTGAGGCAATCTATCACATTGCAGACCTGGTCATAGAAGAGGCATTTAACGAGAACATCTTGGCAAAAACACAATTGGCTCTTGCCCAAACAAATCATCATTTCTACGACATTGTCAATCCTCGCCTCCGTGCAGCAAGTTTATGCTGGGCTGCTCGAGAGGGAAGGCTAGATATCCTCAAAAAGGCACACGAGGATGGCGCGAATCTAAGCTCGAGTGGAGTCATGAGGCCCGGAGAGAGAGAGGAACACCTTTGCATTACGCCATAAAACATGGGCATCGTGACGTTGTCGAGTATCTCATCGAGGTTGGTGTGGAACCCTCATATGCCATCCAAAGGACTTTGCGACTTCTGGGCCGACGGCAAGGACCCGAAGCCTTGTGCCCTTCACATAGCCATACAGCATAGCGGGTTTGAAGGTGCCGAGAAACTCCTTGTCCAGAAGCTAGGAGCATATTGTACATTTCCAGAGCAATCTGCTTTGGAGGATGTTGATCCTGGTGGTGACTATGAGAAGGAAATCATCGACTTGCTTGTCAACCTACCCGGGTCAGGACGTGCTGCTGATGCACTACGATACGCACCCAAATGGAATGAACCTGAACTTTTAGCTCGTGTGCTTGAGAGGCCTAACTTAGATGTTTCTATTCCTGATTCCACTGGCCAGACTCCTCTGCTTTATGCGGTTCGTCACAAACAGGTGAAAGCCGTTAAATTACTGCTTCAGCGCCCAGAAGTCAACCCTGGCACACCCGGTAAGAGCGGTTTCACTGCCTTACATGTGGCCGTTAATGTGACGAGTTTGCCTCTCGTCGAACTGCTTCTCCAATGTCCAGAAGTTGATGCTCGGAAGGCAGACGAAGACAACTCGACAGCTTTCCATGTTGCTACCAAGGGTGGAGAACTGGAGATTGTAAATCTTCTTCTGGAGCAAACCGGTCTTGATGTAGCATCCCCTGATGCAGTTGGGATGATACCTCTGCACTGGGCTGTCAAAAGTCGCAACAGAATGCACCACCCACCTAAAGAGACAGTGAAAGATCAAGACGTGACTTTTACAGAGCCACCCGGCTACAGAACAGAGAGCCTCGACATAATCAAAAGACTCTTAGCCAGACCAGAGGTCAACGCCGGAGTGCATAATACGAAGAGGCTCACCCCTTTACACATTGCTTGCTTGATAGGAGATTACGAAGTTGCGAGGCTCTTGCTCAAACGTGAAGATGTTGACTCTAAAGCTCGAGGACTGAATGGACAGACACCTCTGCACATAGCAGTATCGAATCGCCATGCAGGTGCCAAGAAGATACTGGATATGCTTCTTGGGAAGCCGGGTGTTGAGATAACCGACGTTGATTACGATGGCCGAACTCTCCTACACTACTTCTGTGGCAACCATGAAAAAGAGTACCCAGTTAACAATCTGATTGCGACTATACTTCGGGCGGGTGTTCCTATCGACAAAGTATCTGCGACTGGATTGACAGCGTTTCATCAAGCAGTCTGTAGCGGATACTGGTGTGCAGCTCTGCTTATGCTCGACCTCGGTGCAGATCCCATGGTTTCCAAGCGTTTCAAGTACAACAGCCTGCTGCATATCATCTTGAAGTATTCTGACCCTGACGAAACAAAGAGCGAACTGATCGAGAAACTCGTCTCGCGAGGCATTGAAATCGACACTTTACACTGATTCGCCAGTTTACGACGCCCGGACTGACGAGGACGATAAAATCGAAAACGTCGTGGGTATACTATCCCCAGATATCCTTATCGGCACGGATTGTACGCCCCTTATGTTGACAGCAACGCGCGACTACAGCATCGAAAGCATGGAAATACTACTCAATGCGGGAGCAGATGCCAATGCACAAGTAATCATTAGAGATACAGTGTTGGAGAACGAGACAAAGAGCAACCACCAGGCGTTCCTATCAGGAGTGTTTCGCCATACTTGGGATTCACAATATCCAAGTGACACTGACTTCATGGAAAGTGAAGAGCCTCTCGAGATGTTGTTGCAACATGGATCACGAATAGACCATGACGGACCCGCGGATAGTCCACTTCAGGAAGCCTGTAAGGCAGCCGAAGAAGGGCGTTTTATATTGCAGCAGATTTTGCTTGACAAGTCAACAGCGAAGAATGTGAGCGAAAGTCATGTTGAGGAGGTGATTGCTGCGTATGAGGATAAGCCGGAACACGCACGAATTCTCCGGATGCTGGAAAACTTTGAGCGAAGAGTTTTCATTGAAGAATAGTGTTGTAGTATGAGTTGTTGAAGACGTTTAGTTTTAGTTAGGGGGGGGAGCTCATCAGAAAACTTGAGATCTTGATCCTACGTGACAAAAATTTTTATGTAAGTTCAGTATTAGCTTAGGATAATTTAGCGCCAGTTAGGATGCACTTTAATGAGTTTATTTTTGCCCCCTAATTTATTATCTCAAGTCTCTTGACACCCTGAGGACCATGGAAAGTTGTTTTAAGCAACGTCAAAATAGCATTTCAGTATAGCGACCACGAAGAATCCCTCATAGAAGTATTTAGAAGATTTCAGCAAAGCTATGTAAAGTGAAGTATAGATCTGTTGATGTTACTTGTAAGCGACTCTTAAAAGATGCCGCCGTAGGTCGGTTAGAAGGACCCTGAAGAGTAAGCACAGCTCTCATGTAATACGAATATGAACCCTGCGCAACCCACACTGTTCATGAATCTCACGTCAGACCAAAGTGATATATCATAAGGGTCTTATGAGACGATCCAATTGACCCTAGAATTAATCGACGGCGTACAAAACCATACTTACAATTCATGAATGACCATTTCGTGTGATGTGAAGCATTTGGGATAAGTTGACTACCCTATACTACAAACATGTCCCTCAGTTTTGTCGGTTTCATCCACCAGAACCCCCCAATTCCCCTCCATCCATGACGACAAGATGTCGAAACTAATTAAATCCAGACTTTCCGCCTGGAAACTATAACCAATGCCGGATATGATTCGGAGGACCGGGTTCTCCCTCCAAAACATCATGGCCAAAGTCAGAAATCCATCAACCCCAGGGCAACGAAATAAACAGGAAAATCTGGACTCGCCTCGGCACTTAACGCGTACAATTGCCGATCACCTGAGTTGTCATGATCTCCACGTCATAGAAACAGGTCGACTAGGTAACTTTACTGCTATCTTGTGCCTGCTTTCATCCAACCCATCAATTGTGTGAGAACACGCCATGCGTATCAATAGACTTTCGGGCCTTCGAGAGTCCGCTGGCAGTTGGAGATCCACGGGACCCGTGAGGCCCGAGATCTTCCATATGCATCTTTACGAAGTGAACGTGAAACTCTGAGAGTTCCCTTTGCCACGGATTACACGTAACTCTTGGGCATCGTCTTGACAACAGGAGTGGCTCATGGCGTCAGAGATCTTCAATCTTCATCATCAACCTGGCGCAGCATAAACAAGTTCAGCTTTGCTTATCTCACCTATCTGCGTAATTCCATCTTGGCAATACACTTTAGCCCGAGTGTATTGTTACAGCATGTTACTGTACATACACTCACTACCTGTGGTGGAATTAACGTTCCTCAAACCCAGCCCCTGCCAAGACACACTCTGAACAGTGAATTGCATCACAGTCTCAGCCATGTTGACAGGGAGATGTCGGAGAACGCAGGGAGACAAAGTGCAAAGCCAGAATTTCAACCTTCAAGCTAGTGTGGAACTCAAACAACAGTTACAGAGCTCAAAAAGAAGGCTGAAGCTGAAAAAAGTGATGAGGTCTCCACTGACGAGACTGTAATTCGCGGTCAGACTGTGGCTGACTCTCATTCTTGGTGAGAAATTACGATTGACTTTGATTAGTATTACGAGCTCTGCCCTGACGGACCGTCGGTGAATGGAGAAAGGTATCGTAAAAGTACTGAAGCCAACTCTCATCGTGACACTAGCGCACCGAGGAAGCAAAAAAAGTTTCAAGCTTGAAGTTGTTGGTCTAGAAAAGTCTGGACGGAAAGCAAATTTTCAGGAACCCACAATGGCTTCAAATGATCAGGGAGAGCAAGGAAGTTTCCGGCGCACCAGAAATGAATGACCGTTAGACTTTTTCAACAGTAATTTCTGAAGTTATTCAGCCTTGTACGTCACTGTGTTGATAATTGTAGGTGAGGTTGAAAAAGCTCAGGCCCTCTTCGGAGAAAATAATCTCTTGGCAGAGATCTAGGAGGGCAAGTCAAGACAAGCCCCGTCCCTGATTGGCAACTTGACCATTGAAGCAAAGGTTCAAACCGGCAACAAGACCGGTAAAATCATCGTCAGAGGGGGGCATCTTGCATATCGAAGAATGCTTGTTCCTCAATCTGTAGATGTGGTTTCTTCCAGGCTCTTCTCTGATGGCTGCAGTTGTATCAGCATCGAGCCATCTCACGGGCGGTCGGCTCATCTCAGGATGAAAGGAACCGGCTAGGGAGAACGGCATGGGAAAATGAGATGAGAGTTCCCTTCTCAGACTCCATCCAATGTTGTACAACCCATCATGCAGCAGTCCACACCTCCTTTGCCAAAATACCGCGCATCCTCTTCAACAGCAGTAAGATACTTTTGAGATATATGTGCTCGGTCTCCAAACCAGCTAGATTAAAGTATATGTTGGTTGCAGTCAATGTCGAGAAATGTATAAAAACGAGTTCTCAAGAAATCATGTTGATGACTATCCCATATACTGCTTAGCGGTATGCTAAGCAACTTGACCGCAGAGCTGACTCCATTGTTGCGATGATGGCGGTCATCTCGTGATCATTATCCTCTTTGTAGCTTGAATTCTACTCGAAGTTTTCTTGTTCGTGATCCCAGCCGCAATTTCAACAACGTAAAGAAATAGCATGTTCACCGCCGGAGTCTCGCGATGTCAGAGCCCTGTTTAAAAGAGTGGGTGGGCTGTGGGTGAAGGACACTGGACAGTCAACTCAGAAAGGCTATCTGGGCTGCATGAGCCATAGTAAAGAAGACACCCTCACAACACCATAAGCAGAACAGAGTAGCATGCGATTTTTAACAGCTACGCGCTGATACCGCGTCGACTGTCATATTGTTTTAAGATGCGGGGTTTGACTTCACAACGCGGGGTTAGTGCCCAGCAGGACGGGTCAACGTGACGAGGAGCGTCAATGTTCAAGGAAGTGAGAGAGATAGAGAGAGTCATGGCCAGTCAGCGATACGATACGCGTACCAATTGACACAGGCGCCAGTAGAGAACTGATATCAAATCAGACAGGTCCATTATCGCAAAGACCGAGACCCCGAAATGTCATTCCTTGGTTGCTCAAGGGGGGTTGCACTGCCTGCATGCAGCTCCAACTCACGGGAAGAGACCGAGGCAATTGACGATCAGTAAACAGCGCCAGATAGGATTGGACAGTTTCAGACACCTTCCATGATCATCGCAGTATTAAATGAAGTACTGCGAATCACGAGAAGCTCGGATATGGCGCAGCTTGGGTCACACAAAGGACCCTTTAGTCGTTTCATCAATGAGGTTCTGAATAGGAGAAAGACATGATTGTTTCTGGTTGCTAGTCAGTTTCAGGGTCCTTTGTATATAATAAACTTGAGATACGACGATCTTTGAGGATCTTGAAGGGGTTCTTGACTCGGATTTCATGCGTCCATTGATCCTGCGGGCACATGGAAAGGCAAGAATGGCTAAACTAACTGTAAGACACGTCCATGTCTATCTATCCATGTCCATGCTAAACTGTCGTCATCGGGGGATTTCTGGCTTGCATTGCATGCATTTCTGTATGTAAGTGGGCCAGACATGGGAGAGAGCTCACGAGCCTGGTTGTGCGCGAAGGGTTCAATTGGTGGATGGGTGAAAGGGTGCTGTTGATGCAGATTGGAGAGACAACATGACACCTAACAAGGTTACTGCGTGCGTCCCTGAAGCAAGGGTAGATCGTAGACGAAGACGCAGACGGCAGCTTAGCTTGCGAGTGCGGAAATGGCACCAGTCAAAGGCAGTTTATCATGAACGGAACAGGTGATTGTGGGGAAGTTGAAGAGTGACGAGGCGAGCATCTGGATCAGTTGTTGCGTTCTACCGTGCTCTGGAGTCTGTACCCCCACGGCTTGGGTCTAGCCAAGAGTAAAACGTGCAATATTCAGTGCAATAAGCCTGGTTGACAAAGAAAGGCAAACTCGTGTTGCTGCTTTTGTGCATTGTTGCACCGACAAAGGGCGTGAGATAGATGAGGCTTCCTTTGACAACGCCTGTAACAGTAACACTCAAATAAACCACAACGTCCAGCCAAAGATCAACAAAGCGACTCGTGGCGCATCAACCCTTCTTGCATAGGCTAGGTGGTCCCTGACGCCTGAAACAAGCAAGCTGTGTGTCAAGTCATTCTCTATCATCTGAGGATTTTGGTTGGCGAAGTGACTGATTGTCAGTCACAAGCCATCCAAATGACCAATCCAACACGACAGCAACATCGACATGCTATGCTGCGATTTACGGATACACCGCCTCGAATATGAAAGCGGCTGGTGTTTGCTTCGTACGACCAAAAACACGCTTCGTAACTGGTGGGATGGCTGAAGAGCAAAGATTCCATTGTGGACCTGCCGAGGTGGATAATGAATCAATGGTCAAGAATTCAGTCTGTGGCGGTTTGCTTCTGGAAAAAAAGATGCAGAACTTTAATGGTACCTACTGTGCTGTGCTGTGCTGTGCTGTATTCGCGGATGATTATGCGAGCGTGAGGCTTGGAGGAGGGCAGTGCAAGTAGCGCTGTTCTCCAATCTCACACGGTATACGAAGCAGCGAGTCTTGACCCTGAAACTGCCCGGACAACCCTTAGGCCGCTCAGAGTCAGGACGGTGTGACACACAGTAGATCAGGGCGACCTGTTTTTGGCTGTGGACAACGTGGATCTACGCTCTATCTCTGCTGACAGGCGCCACTGGTCAATTGATGAGACCCCTACTGGGCAATCTGACTGCCCTGTACTCCGTACTCTGTAGGTGGCCATGTGTAAAGGGATGGGAAATGCACTGGGCTGAAGCGGTCTGCGTACCGAAATTGGACCTCGGAATGCGTATGTGTAAATGCTCGCCTCAAAGATTGGATCTGTAATTTTGAACCGGAATGGATCCTATACGGCTGCTCTATTTCTAGGCGCCGTGGAAAAGCGGACTCGATTCGGAACATCAGCGGCGGAGCAAGACAGTGAGTGCATGGCTTTTTCTTGCTGACTGCCTTTGTCGCTGCAAAAAAAAGCCATGGATTGATCTAGGCGTCGAACAGCCTAGCCCAGGAGAACGTGAAAAAAAAAAAGGGCGCAAAAATATGCCGGACCAGGAATTCATTTTCCTCAGAGGGTTAAAGGCTGGGGCTTACTCGAAACTTGGCTTTCATCAGTCATTTTAAGTCAGTCAGTCAGGACTCAGTTATTCATGTCCACTCACACCTCATCATCAATTGGTGATAGCGTATTGCAATGAAGCCCTGCCCTGAGCCCTTAGCACATGGCGCCCTGTGAAATGTAACAAGCCAGTCAGTCAGTCAGCCAGTTCGGTCCAGTCAATTCTTTGGCTTCTGACCCGTGCTAGTAAAATTTCTCAGACACTGGGGCACAAAGATCAAAGGACTCCATTTTTTACCCGCTCCTGGCACGGTAAATCTCAGGTAGCCCTCTAATTTAGGTATTGTAGGGAACGGCCCCCCTAAATTTCATCCCGTTCCTTGTTGGCGTTGGTCATACCCGCTGCCGAGTACGGTCGGTACCTTTTTTCGCTCACATCTTCTTTGCAGCACCAAGTACCTGAGTGCCATCAATTTTCGTTCATTTCCACCTGCATTTTTCCATCCTCGTTGTTTCGCGCCGATTAACAAGGCTTATTAAATCAAAGACGGGGACCCGACACACCTTTTCTCTTCTTTACTACCTCAAGTATTTCCATCGCCCTTCTCCCGCCCTTTGTTTTGACTTGTTTTGTTTTGTTTTGTTCACTTGTTTCTTCTAAAACAATCTACGGACACAAAGCATCCATCCATCCTTTATCCCTTGTCCCCTGTCGAGAAACTTTGTCTCAGACCTTGATCTGTACTGTACTGTACCTAATAAAGTTACACTACAAAACGGTGCCGTACTCGTGCCCGCCCTCGGAGAACGTCATCTGCAAGAAGTCTCCACGCGCAATAAACAGAACAGCGGTACTGGACTGCACTTCACACACCCATAATAATCCATACACCCACCTACCCAGGCGCTACACAACACAGCACAGACGCCACCCTGAATTGAGATTGGGGAATCCTGCAACCTGGGAATCAGCCGCCTTTTCTACTCCTCTTCTAGCTTCTACTCAAAAGCCCAGCCCGGCCCGGCCCTGCATTGCATCTCACTTCTGCCATCGACCCATATCAAAACACCCTCACGTTCAAAGCGGCCACCCCAACAGACAACCTACTCTACTCTATAGCATTTGACGATGTTTGTCTTGCTGTTATAGCACCACTGTCCTCAGGGACACTTTTAACGCTTCCTTCGACGTTGCTATTGCCTAGGCAATAACACAACCGTAACGTCTTGCAGCTCAGCTACTCTACAACACATACAACTACACACCTTCTCATCGACTATTTTAACAACTATTATCCTAATCTCCTGATCACGAATCGAACTTCCTTTTCGAATCCTTCAATTCAACCCCCACACTTACGCCCCAAAGTCGAAACACTACCTTCCAATATGACGACCAATACGGCTACCAACAACCCAGACACCCTATGGGTGGCTCACGGTTCAGAAGAAGTCGAGGAGGCCGACGAACCGCCTGAGCTAACTTTTAAGAAACAACAATTCACTGCCAATGATTTCCAACGAACTACCATTCGACCCTCCACCGAAAAGTCCTCTCTGTTGACCAAGGCTATCAATGGAAACTCAGACGACGACCTCTACACTCCCCAGACTATCTCACGACCCATGGTCAACAACCAGCGACGTCGCTCTCTTGTCAGCAACATCAGCTTTGCTTCGACCGCCGATCTCACCAGCGACACCGGTTTCACTAGCCCATCAAGACCGAGCACACCAAGCCCTCCTCTCCCAGAAATGGCCATGCTGCGTTTGCACGATGAGCGTGCTGTCGAGCCTACGCAGGTTTCTCTGCTAGGCGCTGCTGTCAAGTTACAACAGGGCAAGACTGAGGAGCCTCGCAAGCGAAGCATCCAATTTGCATGCGGTGGCAAGCCCGTGGCCCAAGAACAACCCCCCCGATCTCAACCCATGGTGAAGGCGCCTTCTGCTCAGGAAGCTCCTCGCAAGTCATGCATCAAGTTTGCATGCCCAGCTCGACCCGCGTCGACACAGAACACTCCTCCCAAGTACACCGAGGACTGCCCCAAGAAGGACACTGCACCAGACGCCGAATCTCCATCTACCCCCAAGCGAACTTCAGCTCTGTCGCTTGTCGCTCCTCGCCAGGTCACACCTCGTCGACACTCCATGTCGCGTCCTCGATTTCTCCGCGCCAACTCCTCTGATCTTGCCACAGATAGTTCCCAGTTCCACGAGTTTGCTAGTGGTATCGCCCGAGAAGACGATTGGATCCGACGTGATAGCAAGGCCATTGCAACTAAACTGACTATCAATGACACACTGACCAAGGAGAATAACATTCGACGTCTGGCTGCCGAGGCAGAGGAAGAGGCACAGGAGGAAGACGAGCTTGAGGATGAGGAGGATGCCGATGCCGACGATGATGATGAGGACGACGACGAAGACGAGGATGAGGATGACGAACTCGATGTTGAGCTTGATGAGGATGAGGACGATGATGACGAAGACGAGGACGACTCTGATGGCTACCACACCGATGAAGAGACTGGATTCGCCGATTCTGACGAGGATGATGAGGACGATGATATGCGTCTCTGGACTCCTGGTGCCAAGTCTGTGGTTCACATCGGATCAGGTGCTACTCTCATGCGTCGACCTTCTCTTCACGAGATGCAGTCTGATTCTTCCATCACTACCGTTGACAACCAGCGTGCCAACCGCCGCTCAAAGCGCGTCAGATATGCCGAGGAGGCTCCTGATCTTCCCGACAGCACTGACTTCGTCTGCGGTACTCTAGATGAGGATCGTCCTCTCGAGGAAGCTTACCTCTCATGTCTCGCAGCTCGACGGAATGAGAAGCTTCGTGTCATCCCTCAGGACATCGACCCCAGTTTCCCCGCCTCTGAGCCCGAGGAGGAAAATGAGGGAGAGATCTTCAACCCTGTCCACCACTCGAGCGACGAGGATGATGAGTTCTTCCAGGGCAAAATGGAAGATCTTGATCATGAGCGTGACCGCCCTCGTCGCCGTCGCAAGAGCGAGCATGCCTCTCCTAAGCGATTCCGCTCTCCTCCCCCTAAGCGTCATCACTCACCCCCTCCCAAGGTCCGTGGCCGATCACCCAAGCCTTTGTTTGATCGCCACTCACCTCGAAAGGCCAAGTCCCCAGCTCCTATGCGCAAAGCCATCACTACTCCTCTTGGATCTCCTCGTTGCGGCCAAGTCAACTTCAACCTGGCTGGTCGCCCTGGCCTCACTCAGACCAAGTCTCTACCTCGTGGTGGTGCTATGTGCCACCAGCGAAGACAGGTCCGACACAAGGTCACTTACGACAACGATACCCACATCCGTGGAGCTATCGATATTGTAAAGGGACTTGAGAGTAAGCGTCAGCGACGCAAGGAGAAGTTCCACCAAAAGTACTGCAACCGCGCTCGGCGTGGCCAGATCCCCGAGCGCAAGCCTGTTCCCGGACGCGGTACGGAACGCATGAGGGAACTCGGCCTTCTCATGGCTGGCAAGAAGGACCAGACCAACTATGTCCTTTCCATCTAAGCATCCATGTTTGTTTTTGAAAAGAACAGCACTGCTTGCATTTTAGACATGCCACGACGAAGATGATACATCTTACATGATTTAACTTGATGACTACACATGTCCTTTCTTACACCTTCTCGGCTAGGTCTCCGAGATTGTTTTCCTGTATATACTGATAATGGACCCTGGATCCTCGGAATGATCGAGATTTCCTGTACATATTTTTTCTTATCTTTTCTTTGTCATACTGCATAAAGCGGCCGGACAACGCTCGCTACTGGCGGATAGGAGCTATTTTTGAACTGCTTGGATACCCGATACAGCATTTGGTATTACTGGGTTACATGCTCGGCGTTGGATGAGAGGCTATCATGACATACAAGATGCATTTAGCAGAATATCAATAACGACAATGATTTTCTGCCACATATTTACTCTGCTCCAGTGACTCTATGAAGTAATTGAATGAATTGATTGACCTCGAGGCATTTGATGTCAATTGCGAGTATATTTGCTAAGTCTAATTGACCATAGGGGTTGTCAGTGGCTGGTCCCTTGGTGTAAGTCAGTAGTAGAGATGAAATAGGATTCAGACCCGTCGTAAGAAGAGTGCTGTGAATGGTACAATACTCATAGGTCAGTAAGCATTGAGAATAAACCTCAGGTGCCCTCTAGGGCGAAATGCGACTTTTAGACACATATCTTTGTCTCTTTTGCCTCATGACAGCTGACATTCAATGCAGCTCGGAATTCTGGACGGAACTGTACGGCGTGACATGCACGATAGTTTGTGCCTTATAAATCAGGCACTAACTCAGCATCACCCTTTCTTGCCAGCTTTTGATTCAATGCAACGCCTCCTAACAATCCACCCAGCTACATTCCACGACGCCAACGATAACGACGATTCTTTTTCCCAGTGCAAGATAATAACACCACAACTTTTATTTCAAATTAATATTCAAATTTAATACTCAGCAACATGTGGATTGTCAACTGGTGTATGTATTCATTCGGTTACCATTAAACAAACAACTGGCAACTTGGATGGGCTGACACGTGCTGCGAATAGTCTATGATGTGCTGTCCTCCTTGGGACTGCTTAACAAGCACGCAAAGCTGCTTTTCTTGGGTCTCGACAATGCCGGAAAGACTACTCTGCTTCACATGCTGAAGGTGCGTTGGTGCAATGCTTTTGGAGCGCTGGATAGATGGTTGTCGGCTGGATTGCCTGTTACCAGCGGTGGCGGTTTCGGAGATATATGACGACTGACGATGGATCTACAGAACGACCGTGTCGCTATTCTCCAGCCCACTCTTCACCCCAGTAAGATCTTCCTTTGAAAAGATTGACCTATGCGTTTACTGACACATCGCAGCATCCGAGGAGCTTGCCATCGGCAACGTTCGATTCACCACCTTCGATCTCGGCGGTCACCAGCAGGGTATGTGCAAACTCTATCCCCTCACCCCGGATACCCCTCTAACAGTATGAATAGCCCGACGTATCTGGCGCGATTACTTCCCCGAGGTTAACGGTGTTGTCTTCCTTGTCGACGCCAAGGACCACGAGCGATTCTCCGAGGCCAAGGCCGAGCTCGACGCCCTTCTCTCCATGGAGGAGCTCTCCAAGGTTCCCTTCGTCATTCTCGGCAACAAGATTGACCACCCCGATGCTATCTCTGAGGACGAGATGCGACACCAGCTCGGCCTTTACCAGACAACCGGCAAGGGCAAGGTTCCTCTTGAGGGTATCCGACCTATCGAGCTCTTCATGTGCTCAGTGGTGATGCGACAAGGCTACGGTGAGGCTATACGCTGGTTGTCGCAGTACGTGTAAAGGGGACGGAAAGATGAAGGGGGTGGAAGAAGTGAGGCAGTGAGCTAGAGAGGTATACCTTATGTCGAGTCCTGCTGGGGAGAGGTAGAGAGGACATGTGACTATCCAGTGTTTATGAGACTCAGAATTCTCTTTTAGGCGAACATTGGTCCTGGAATTCTACTACATTTACTTGCTACAATACCTTACCGAGACTCATACTAAAAAAAACTCCTGGTGATGGAAAAAATAGACCCCTGGGGATATGTGCTAGGGTGTTTACAAGGGGCGACTTGGGAAATCTAGGATGCTCATGAACGACGTTATTGTGCCTAGCCATCGTCGGAACACATATCATGATAGATGGAGCAAGTCTAACCATAGCTAAACGAGAAGGTGACAATAATTAGAGAAAGATTATACGTATTATATCTCATGATTGGCGTTTATGGGCTCATTTTATACCGTCGGTGGTGATACCAGGTGTTCGATAGAGGCCTCGGTTCGCCAAGACGGACTGGTAGGTATGGATCCCCCGGGATATACGTCATGTTACTAGAATCGTCACAAGGCAACCCAACAGTGCTCTCATCATAGTAATCAATTTTTCCCTTAACCCGCTGCAACATCTCGCGATTCCAAAAAATCTGACTTAATTCATCTTCTGTCAGCGATGGGTTAGAGATTACAGAATCAAACTCGATTCGCAATGTCGTCTTCATCGCATTCCTCGTTACTTCCTCGCGATCCCGTCTATGGATTTCCACCGGAATCTTTCGACCCCTCCCTTCTTCCTGATGTCGACACTGAATTCGTTGATGCGCAAGACTTAGAAGCCTTTGAGAAGGCGCTTCAGGCTCCTGATCCGCTTCAGAGTCCGACCGATGAAACGGGCGCTCGATCGCCACGCAGCCCGAGTTCGTTCAGTCTGACAAAGAGGCCTTCGCAAGTCGAATCTGGCCTTGCTGATGATGTCGCTGCTGTCGCCGCGGCCGCAGATGCTGCTTCTGGAGATCTCCCTGTCCCCCCGACACCGAGCCAAGGGACATTTATCACGGCGCAGAACGATTGGGCGCCTGTCAATGAGAAGATCTATAGTCGTCGACGCGGTTCGAAGCGAAGCAAGAGAAAGCGCAGGGGTGGAAAGGGGCCTGTTGAAGGCCTTTTAGGGACCCGCACTAAGGACGAGACCCGAGAAGGATATCTATACCAACTTTCAAAATGGCCTTTGCTCTTCTTCGTGTTTGCATGGTTGGCTGGACTTTCCGTTCTATATCTCTCGACAAGACTATATATCTGGGTATATGAGCATTTCTTCACGTGGCGCGGTCAGCGAGAGAGGCTCCGACGAAACTTGCGAAATGCTTCCAAGTATGAGGACTGGGTAGCTGCCGCGAAGGAGCTTGACAACTACCTTGGTCGACAAACATGGAGGGAAGAGAATGATTTCGCATACTACGATTCCAAGACTGTTCGAAGAGTGTGGGAGCAGATGAAGAAGACAAGACTGCGCGCTGAAGAGCAAGAAAACAAGGGTGAAAAGGGTGATGGTGGTAAAGCAGTGGATGAACTCAAGACTTTGATCGAGGCTTGCGTCAAGAATAACTTTGTTGGCGTTGAGAATGCGAGATTGTATAGCCAGACGTACTATGGAACCAAGAACCTGGTACAGAACTTCCTCGATGAAGGTAAGTCTCCAGAATTACGGCTCGAAGTGTTAAGATTCTAACTTGAGGCAGAGGAGAAGTGTATCAAATTCCTGGCAAGCACCAAGCAGCTCGAGATGGAGCAGAAACGAGTTCTTTTCAAGCATGTCTACGCGAATTACGGACGAACAGCGCTCTGTCTTTCCGGCGGTGCAGCTTTTGCCTACTATCATATCGGTGTCGCCCGGGCTTTGCTCGATGCGGATTTGTTACCAGATGTCATCACAGGTACCAGTGGTGGTGCCTTGGTTGCTGCTCTAGTAGCCACTCGAACGAATGAGGAACTCAAACAGCTTCTTGTGCCAGCTCTTTCTGAACGGATCAACGCCTGCCGTGAACCCTTTACAGTCTGGCTTCCTCGATGGTGGAAGACTGGAGCTCGATTTGACTCTGTTGACTGGGCTCGACGATGCGGCTGGTGGACACATGGTTCTTTGACGTTTCGAGAGGCCTATGAACGGACAGGCCGCATTCTCAACGTTACCTGTGTGCCAGCTGACCCCCATTCACCAACGATTCTATGCAACTATCTTACAAGCCCTGACTGTGTTATTTGGTCTGCAGTATTGGCATCGGCTGCAGTACCCGGAATTCTTAACCCTGTCGTTCTCATGATGAAGACGAGAGATGGTTCTCTGGAGCCATACTCGTTTGGACACAAGTGGAAGGATGGCAGCTTGCGAACAGATATTCCTATCAAGGCATTGAACACACATTTCAACGTCAACTTCACGATCGTCAGCCAAGTCAACCCACATATCAACTTGTTCTTTTTCTCGTCTCGAGGATCAGTCGGTCACCCAGTCACCCATCGCAAGGGGCGTGGATGGCGAGGTGGCTACCTGATGTCTGCTTTTGAGCATTATCTCAAGCTGGACATGAACAAATGGCTCAAGTTTATCCGTCATGCTGAGCTGCTGCCACGACCTCTTGGTCAGGACTGGAGTCAGCTTTGGCTTCAACAATTCGGCGGAACTATTACAATTTGGCCCAAGTCTAGGATTTCCGATTTCTGGCACATTCTGTCGGATCCCGACCCACATCGACTATCTCGTATGATTCACGAAGGAAAACAAAGTGCTTTCCCGAAGCTCAAGTTTATTGAGAACAGACTCAAGATTGAACGACTAGTCGAGCGAGGACGCTCGGATTCACGACCTTGGGTACGAAGGGGCAGTATTCAGACTATTCTCAGCGAAGAAGATCTCAGAAACATTCTTGTGGGAGAGTTGGGTAATGGTGCAACTACAGAGGAGGAAACTGACGTTGAGGATGTCAGCGGGCTTGGCCTTGGTATGACCACCCTCGACGATGACACTCTTTACGAAGAGCCTAAGGAGAAGAGTGACTCGGAGGTTAGTGGCTGAGTGAACTGACTGTCGTGTAAGACAGAGGGAAGTGGATATAATACGAGCATATCTCTAGAGAGCATACTGTAGTTGCTTTACAAGTTTGAGTTTGAAAATTGGTTTGGTTTGGGAGGAACAAGTAGATCGTTATAAGCGTCTGTAATCAATATCAAAGCGTTTCATTTGTCAATTGTGGCCAGATGGTTGTTTTCCTAATTCAGTAACAGAATCCAATTGCTCCGTTCTATCTTGGTAACTTCTAAGCATATAGTCTTGAAATAAAGTTGATGGTTGGCGCTAGAATGTAACAGATTGCAGGGCTGAGTGCACTAACAACAGTGGCTATTCTTTCTAAAATTGTTCCTGTCCTTTGTGCTGAAACTGAGAACACGGTGGCGCGTACGGAAGGAGCCATTCAGTGCAAGCGGCAAGTGGGGAGTGACAGATAATCCGATTACCGGCAGCCGTCAACCCGCCCGCTTCCTTGTCCAAATGGAACTGACCTAAACCAATCCATGGGAAATGCGCTGCGTGGCCGTAACTAAACGACAGTTCGACACTTCACTTTTTCTTTAGTACTTTCTCACCCAACAAGCACAATATTATCTGCCAGTAAAACACACTCTTTTGGGGGGCAGAGACATTGTTCTTGGTTTTGTAAAGAGATTCTCTTTAATCTATTACAGCAGATTTGTGTGTCTTTGTTTCAATCTTCTATACATTGATCGCCTTGCCTTAGTTGTGGACTACGTTTCCCCTCGAGCTTGCTTTGAGAGTAGCCCTGGGGCTCTCTTCAACCCGTCAAGATGAGTTCCGATTACTCTTATGACGAGCAGGTAAGATAGATCACGCCTCTATACTGCTACATCGGCTAACTCGAGTTCACAGGGTCAATTCTTCCCCTTCTTTATCCTGACCCTCACCGGCCTCGTCACTGTTCCCCTTACCTATACACTCCTTCGTCCGAATCGCGACCAAGATGCGCTTGCGCCACGAATCAAGACAGACTACAAGCCAGAGCATGCGGCTACAGTCGAGTCGCTCAAGTCAGCGCAGAAACGTAGCCAATGGAGGGTTAAGCGGGTTATCTCCGTGATAATCGGCTGGGGCATCATGGCTGGCATGGCCTACCTCATCATGGTCACTCAGCGAACTGTCCCCAAGCTTTGGAACCCCTATGATATTCTAGGTATCTCAGAGGTGAGTCTTGCGACGACTGCAAATTCCCAAATCAGCAATACTAACCCAATCGTTTCAGTCTCTCAGTGAGAAGCAGATCAAGTCGCACTACAAGCGACTCTCCCTCAAGTTTCATCCCGACAAGGTCCGACCTGACCCAGCCAAGAACGAGACCGTTGAGTCTCTCAACAACTTCTATGTCGAACTCACCAAGGCCTACCAAGCTCTCACTGACGAGGAGGTGCGCAACAACTACATCCAATATGGTCACCCCGATGGAAAGCAGAGCTTCAGCATGGGAATTGCCCTTCCTCAGTTTATGGTCTCCGATGGTAACGGCAAGTATGTCGTTCTTCTGTACACTCTGCTTCTTGGAGTTCTTCTGCCCTGGCTCGTTGGATCGTGGTGGTATGGCACCAAGAGAATGTCCAAGGAGGGTGTTTTGATGGAGAGCGCCAACAACCTGTTCCGACAATACGATGACGAAATCGAAGAGGGTGGCATTATCACCGCTCTCAGCGCTGGCAAAGAATTTGAAGAGATTCTCAAGGGCGACAAGGGCGAATCTGGACTTTCTAAGATTGAGTCACGGATCACAGCTGAAAGCGAGGCCGGGCCCACTGCTTCTGGCATGTCGCTCAAGGACAAGGAGGCTCTCGAGGATCTTGACAACGGTGTCCGACGAAAGGCTCTTGCTCTGCTTTGGGCCTACCTTGGCCGTGTGGAGCTTGACGACCCTGCTCTGACCAAGGCCAAGTTCCAGGTTGCCCCTATCGCTCGTGCTCTCAACCAGTCTTTCAACGCAATCACTCTGGCCTACGGAAACATTGGCCCCATTGCAAACTCATTCTACACCAGCCAGAACCTGATCCAGGCTGTTGCACCCCACGCCTCTCCTCTTCTTCAGCTTCCCCACATCACTCCTGAGATCGCTCGTGCTATCGAAGGTGACTCTAAGACACACATGCCTGTTCACCGATTTATGGATCGACCAGATGCTCAACGCAGACAGCTCGCTGTCGGCAAGGGTCTCCTGACTGAGGAGCAGTACCAGACCGCAATTGGTGTCGCTAAGCAGATTCCCTTCTTCCGTGTATCCAGGGCTTTCTTCAAGGTTACTGGCGAGCGCTTCATTATCCCTTCGTCATTGGTTTCTCTTGTCATCAAGGGTCGCTTCATTCCTCCTGGTACTGAGAACATCCCCCCTGTCAACGAGCTGGATCTCGAGGACATTGACCCGGCCGAGGACGATATCGAGGCTATCAACGGACGCAAGAAGAAGACTATCAAAGGCCCTGACGGCAAGCTTATTCCTATTGAGGAGGAGTCAATCCTGCCCCCTCTGACACACGCCCCTCACTATGCCCGTGATCACTCTCCTCAATGGCACGCCTTCCTCAGCGACTCCAAGCAGGGCAAGATGGCTGTTCCTCCTTTCCACTTCGCCAAGTTCGACCAACCTATTATCGATGATGAGGGCAAGCCTACTTTCAACATGCAGACTCTCAAGGCTCAATTTGCTGCCCCTCCTCAAGCTGGTCATTACACCTTTGTTCTGCACGTTATCTGTGATTCCTACGTCGGCTTCGACACGAAGATGGAGGTAACCTTGGTCGTCGAGGAAGCAAGTAAGGCCGCGGAGATGCAAGCTGAGGATGAGATCAGTGAGCCCGAAGAGGGTAAGTTTGAATCGCAATACAAATCATTAAACATGTATACTAACAAATCCTCAGATTCCCTTGCTGGACAGATGCACGTTCTTAAGACCGGACAAACTCCTAAGACCCGTAGAAGGGACTCTGACGACTCTGAGGATGAGAGTGGTACTGATGAGGAGGAGGATGATACCAGCGCAACAAATACCGATACCGAGGACGAGTCATAGCGGCTCTGAGTTCTTTTTGTGGATAAAAAAAAGTACTGTAATCACTAAATCATGAGCGAACCCCCCTTTTAGGAGCATGATGTGTGTATACGGAAGCGAACTAATCCTTTGTGTATGTATGTATTAGGAAGGGAGGGAGTCTGGAGGAAGATGACAAATACTTTAAAGCTTTGGGCATTTGTTTCTTTGCCTAGAAACAAGTTGGGAGTTTAGGGGTTTCTTCAGGGCACATACTCAGTATATAACCTTTTCTTGTTGTGCTTATTCCCATTCAACTACAAATCATCTCCAGAGCCAGGTTGCTTCGTACGAGCCCGAACCAGCTTTTCAGTAAATATCTCAGCCCTCAGAGAACACAAAACCTTATTGGAGCAGCCATGTTGGAGCAACCACCATATGATATAACAAGCACCCGAAGTAACATTCTCTTTCCGTTCCGTTTGAGACAGTGCCTGTGAGGCGAGGTTCTTGTTTCCACGCATTATGTACACCTATTGTATCGCTTCTTTCAGATTCTCTCAGCACCTTTCGGGATATAGACTATGGGTTAGTATATAGGGCTCCAAAGACGCAAGACCAGCTTTCGTCTTGCAAGTACAAATCTTTCAAACATTGGGATGGCTACTTAACACACTCTTACACCACAGACTTCGACGCCCTTACCCTCAATACGAGCCGGACGACCGAAGTACAAGATTGATAATTCGCGAATGAACAGAGCGTCACTATCGCTCCAGACGTCGAGACCCATGTTCTCGACAGCGTGGCTATCAACACGAATAGCATCGGCATCATCGGGTTCGAGTTCAGAATCCGATGGACGGAGTAATGCTCTTTCGCCTGAAGCTTGCGATAAGCCCTCATCGTCATCTTCATGGTCAGTGTAAGGCTCATCTTGGCTGTCAGCTAAATCAGCCAATACTGATAGTATCTGTGTGGTGAGACGATGAAAGTAGGCGATGATGGCGAGCTCAAATCGGGCTTCACCTGAACCATCAGGGGTACGGTGACTGGCATTGAGAGAGCCAAGCGAATCTGATAATTGTCCAGATCGAGAGCCTGGCCGGGGCATAGTCATAGATGAGGGTCCGAAGTCGGCAAGCAGAGAGGCATCATGAGCTGCTTCCTCTTGCTGTTCCTGACGCAATTGTTCACCAGCACTGGCCCACCACATGTAGCCGTTGTAAGCAAAGGCTGCCCATGTCAAGGGTTCAACGACCTTTTCTACTGCATCGTCTCGCGGGTCACGAACGATGTGACTTGAATTGGTGGAAAATCGGCGCGCCGAACGCTCCTCTTCAGGAGACTCTGGGACTGCGCTAGGCTGACTGGCAGCCGCTAGACGAGCGAGGCCGTTATTTAAAGTGGTGAATCGACGAAGATCTCGTTGAGTAGCCTTAATCGGGTGTCCGCGAGGGCATTCAACCACGGGCCAGACTCGTTCAGTAGCATTAGAAGAATAGTCGGGAGGCATAGTGATGAGCATATCCCATAGGGTGTCCTTCATAGCAAGAATGCTATCAGTAGTACATGCAATCCAACCAGAGCCTGACTCATCATCTATCGCATCTTCATCATTGCGGGGTCTCTTGGAAGCTTCAAAGTCGTCCATGAGAAAAGGGATATCGTGAACACCAATGGAGAAAAGAGGTCTTAGACGCTGGGTTGAAGCTGAACCTGGTAGTATATCGGTGACGGATAGGGGAATATTGGAGAGAACAGATAGGTTATATACTAAAAATTGTTAGACAAAGCTGAGGATTGAAAGGATGTAACGGACCAAAATCACAAATCTCATGAACCGGCGCATGACATGATATTAGAATACGCTTGCGCAGCAAGGCAGCGCGATGTATAGGAAAGATGAGGGGGCCAAATTTGTCCAGAAGGCTGGTCAAGCTCCAGGCGGGGTGATACGGTGAGAGTTTATTGCCAACCGGTATTAGAGAGGCGCCATCGGAAGCTGATCGGTTGCGGGTGTGGGTTTTGCGGGGGAAAGGTTGTGAGTTGAGAGACGGAGAGCTCACGGGAGTCTCTCCTGAGAGTCTACGATTTCCATTTCCAGACTTTTCGCGATTGGCAACCCAATATTCATCGAGTATACTCGTGTTCTTGCGATCTTCGGCCAGTTTCCTGTCCAACACGTCAGCAAGGTCCATTGCACATGGGGGTAGATTGCGTACGCAGCCATTTCCTTCAGTCCTTCAGCATGTCTCCAGGCGCGACCCAAACGACCGTAGCTTAGAGGAACTAAAACTCCAACGGCAAACATTCTCGCGTTTCGTGCCTCCTCCTCATCGCAGGGTATATTAACAAAGGCGCTGAGTCCGGCATGGGCGCTGTCGTGAACGAAGTAGATGAGGTCTTCAGAGACAGTATGTAGGCCAGACGGAAGGGATTTGTATTCCACAAGACCCTCTAGGTCGATTCCTGGTGCATTTTGTTTCCAGAGAATTGTATACCCGGCCTTGACATCGAAGTGGATGAGGAAAAGGGCATCGATAGGAGGACGATCGAGAGGTTGGTTCGAAGGCATGCGAACGGAAAGGGAAGGTTGTCCTCGGTGGGAGGGAGCCATGGAGATTGATTATTGAGATGCGCGCATCATATGTCGGCTAGGTAATTAAGATGACGCAGAGAGGCTGCGCTTGAATTGAGAGTTTGGAGAGGGGACGGCCAAGAGAAGAGATAGGCGACAGCAAGGCAAGCGAAAAATGATTGAAGCGAATTTTGAAAGTCTAACCTGAAATAATTACAGTGTAGACAAGACTGCAACGGGGCAAGTGACGCTCGCTATGAAAGCCCGCGACTGTCGCAATGGGATGAAAAGTTCCCAAGGAGAATGGTGATGGTGATGGTGATGGTGATGGTGATGATAGATCGTGGTGGAGTTGAGTTTGGGTCTGGCTTACATCGGTTACATTAGGTGCCTACCTTACCTCGCTCGCTACCGACCTTAGCTCCAGGTAGCTATCGTAACCCGGGAGAGTATCCGATAGGGCCCACGTGATACAGACATGTCAATAGATATCAGCAACTGAGTTGATGGTATTTTTTTGGTATAAGAGCCTTGATAGGACCTTTATAAATATGTAAGTCTGAGAGAGGAATCGTTTTCTGTCAGTTCCATGTCTCAGGCTCAGATGGTACGGTACTACACGGAATGAAGCCAAGAATAGTGAGTGTGGTCGGACAATCCCGTGAGCGAGAAGCCCAGCTCGGGTTGACAAACTTGGCTATCTCTATCCATTTTGAATTCTATTTAAGCAATATTATAGCCAGAGGATACTTTAATAGGCGTTGTTGCTTGTTCATTGAGCCTCAAACGAGTGTCAGAATGAAGAGACCGGGATATCCTAGGCTATCATATAGAAAGTCAATATTAGACCTTGACAAAACTTAAAAACTAGGGAAACATCTTGAATAGTCAAAGCATGGATACCAGAGAAACTTTCCAAAAATGTTTGTTCTGAGTTCCGGGTTTATAGTCTACCACTGACAGCGAGCTACCAAAGGATGGTCGAAAAGAAGACCATCGTTAGGGCAGCTTCAGAGAGATAAAGGTAATGCAATGGTGTGACTCAAGTGCTTCTAAAATAGACTTGCGGAACTTTCCAAGGCCTTTTCTCCTCGGCAATCGTCTACCTGTCGTTAGATTCGACTTGATCTCTTGTTTAATCAAGAAATCTTACGAGAGATATGTTGATCCAGGTGGCATCTTCTTTATGAACAGTGTTGCATACGGCAGAATTGGATAACTGTCTAGAGACAAATCTACAAGGCAAGAAAAATAATTTAAGGATGATATTTATACTTAGTTCAGCTCATGGTATGTTATGTTATTCATATATCCCCAACTTACATAGTGTATCTGTCCCAACCGAACCGTATATAGCACTAGAAAAACTGCTGAGTCAAGATCCATGCTCGTTTGATCCTCATCCTCGGTGCCGACTTTCACAAGCCATGACAGAAACTCCCTGTACCTGCCTGTGACATCACCCAACCAATCATCGTCTCCCAATCGAAGACATTCCCGTCCCGTGTCAACGGCTGTTCTACTGTAACATCCACGAGGAAACTAAAGTAACTCAGTTGCCATTTTCCAAGTGAATGTGAATATGATCTGACCAATATGTGATTTTAATCCCTCATTCTCTATATGGTGCACTCTATCTATCAACTTAGTTATTCTTCTGTATGGGGTCTATTGAGAGTCTAAGAAACTAAAAGAAAAAGACCCCGCCATCGCTAGAATTGACACTTTTATTGAACCCACTCAACAAACCAACCCCCGCCAAATCCATCCACCATATCCTTAACCCAGCTGACCTACCACAACCTTTACTTCTATTCTAGTCTTGAACCTATAAACGCTACCTCTTCTGTCTCACATTGTCTCTCTGTCTCTCCTCAACCAAAGACAGACAGAAGCCCTCCG
Source organism: Fusarium algeriense (assembly GCA_002982035.1). Taxonomy (NCBI): domain Eukaryota; kingdom Fungi; phylum Ascomycota; class Sordariomycetes; order Hypocreales; family Nectriaceae; genus Fusarium; species Fusarium algeriense. Next base: position 34,346 of record PVPY01000488.1, read on the forward strand.
CCCGCTCCGCCCGCTCCGCCCATCATGTCCATCTCCAACTTCCTCCTCTACTTCCTCCTCGGCTACGCCGCCCTCACAATCTTCTTCTACGCCATGTCCCTCGTCGTTCCAAAAGCCGCCTTCGCCGCCCGTGGCCTCGCTTCCTACATCTCTCTCCTCGTCGTCGCAGCCTACGGAGTCCTCGCCTCCATCCTCCTCACTATCATCGGAAAGCAGCAGATTGCGCAATGGGCTGTCGGTCGCTGTTTTCACCATCTTATGCGCTACACCACTGGCGTGGAATTCGTCGTTGAGGATCCCGATAATATCCTCGGAACAACGCGCCCGGCTGTATTTGTCGGAAACCACCAGACAGAACTCGATGTTCTTATGCTCGGAAGAATATTCCCCCAGTACTGCAGTGTTACTGCAAAGGCTTCGCTCAAGAAGGTTCCTTTCCTCGGCTGGTTCATGTCTCTGAGTGGCTCTATTTTCATCGATCGCAAGAACAGCAAGGATGCCCGTGAGGCTATGAAGGGTGCTGCCAGCGAAATCCAGTCCAAGCGACAGAGCGTCTACATGTTCCCCGAGGGTACTCGAAGTTACGCCAAGGAGCCTATGCTGCTGCCTTTCAAGAAGGGTGCTTTCCACCTTGCTGTCCAGGCCGGCGTTCCCATTGTTCCCTGCGTTGTCGCAAACTACAGCCATATCATGCACCCCAAGACTCTCACCTTCAATTCTGGAAAGATCCCCGTTAAGGGTACGTATAAACACTCTTTTCAGTCGCCCAGATATCTGACTGTATGTAGTTCTCAAGCCGATTCCCACCAAGAACTTGACTGCCGCCGATGTCGATGAGCTCACTCGCACAACGCGCGAACTCATGCTCAACGAGCTCGTCACTCTCACAGCAAAGGCCCGCGGCCAACCCATGGCTGTTCCCGCTTCACTTGACTCAACAACTGCCAAGAGCTCAGCTATTGACACAAATGGCTCAGCGCATTAAGCGCACCTTTACCAAACTAAAAGGAAAACCATGGAGGAGCAGAAATGAACATTGTGTAGGTCAGGGATGAGGAGTTTGCCAAACGGGGAGTCACGTCGGATGCAAAGACTTGAGGCAGCATTTTGATACCCCCATAGACGCATGAGGCCGCTTGTGCTCTTTACGGGCTTGAGCTGGGCCCAACTGTTCTGTTTTTGTTTACTGTTTCTGCTTTTGTTGCTCTGGAGCTCGTTTTGCTGGCAGATTTGCGCTTGTTTGTTTTACCTGGCTGGGCTCATGAGGCGGGTTTTGACATGTTTTCAGAATTTAGTCGCATGACGGAATGAATAGACGTAAATACTTATGCGGGTGTCGATCATTTCCCTGGAGATTCATGAGCAGGTTTGTTATTTGTGCAATATGTACTTGTACACTTTTCGTGTTCATTCGATATCGTCTATCGTCATCTAGTCGCCAAAACCGGAGGATCAGAAACGAGATTCAACTCCAAAGATCGCCAGAACCGACCCGCCCTTACATCTCGCCATGCACCGAGACCAACCAATTACAAGGAAATATCGCTACACTATAAATACCACGCAAGAAAACGTGAAAGCCCAGCTTCTGAATATAGCAAATGCGCCAACAAGCTTACTCTCTAAGTGCCTGCAGTGCTTGCGTCAATGATACAACTCTCAGACTTCGGCCCCGTCTCGGAGTGCCCATAGCGGCAGAGCTAGTATGTGTTGCAGTAGGACTCAAGTCATCTCGCCAGAAGCGGAAGACGCGCTTTAAATCCCGTGGGATACCCTCCAGTACGACTGTCGAGATGGGTACAAAGGGCCGGTCCTCCATGCCTGCAGCAAGAATGGCATACTCTTGAGCAAAGTCGAGAGCGTTACGGAAAGATGAGTATCGAGACTGAGCACGGGCACCAACAATGATATACATCTCAAAGAAAGCGTCAAGAACATAGATGTGCTCAGGGGAGAGGTCATGCTGGTTGAAAGGAGCGATCTCAAAGACCTGATACCTTGTCAGTATGTCGGTAGCTCAAGTCAATGTGTAATTAACATACCTGTTGCTTTGTATCTGCATCAGAGCAGAAAAGCCTGCTGCAGTACTTGGCATAGTTGGGCTTGAGTCTCCAATGATCAGCCGAATGAGGCTTTGATCCGCTTTCAAAAAGTTTCCAAAACGACTCGGGCTCATCACCATCGTCGGCCTCGATCAATTCTCCAGTGAGGGTGAGTTCAATGGCGACGAGCTTCGCCGCACTCAGCTCTGTTACATCGCATCCTCGCCCTTTCCAGATATAGGCCTTACCCTGACTGGTGAGAACATAGACGAATCCTGCGCAGAGACTGTTTGGGCTGAAATCACACTCGTCGAAAGCGACCTGACCCTGATAGCGCCGGCCGCAGAGCATGTTTGGTGCCAGTGAGTCGTATTTATTGCTTGAGCCCCGTCTGATCAACACAACACCACCAAGAGCTTGTAAGAACTCTGTTGTCTCCTTGCCTTGCTGCATCTGGACGAGCTTGCCGCCCAATGCCTTGGCTTCCTTCTGGACAAAGAGAAGGGCATCATCAGCTGCCGACTCAGGAACTTGGTCACCGACCCAAAAATAGATCTCCAGGCGCTTCCAGCCAGCCTCATTTGTGAAGCTGTGCGGAGCAATGTACATCTCTCGCTCAAACAGTGTGCGCTCGTTATGGGCCGCAACAGGTTTCTTTTTGCCCTCCGCTGAGATTTGGAACACCTGGAAGCTGAGGCTCTGGATCTTAAGGGGGCCTGTTGGTGGTCGGTTTGCAAGAAGCTCTGCAGCATCAACCTTGTACTCGGACCTTGAAGGCTTTGGCCCAAAGAAGTCTGTCAACAGACTAGCAACATCATTGCCCTGGCTAGGGGTCTTTGGTGGAGCTGTCGATGATGTTTGTTGAGGCTTGGGGGTTTGCGGGGCTTGAGGAGTCTGAGGTTCTTTGGAAGGGGGTGTCGGCAAAGGGCGAGTGGCAGCTCGAGATGGAGTTTTGTTGACTTGGAGAGGAGAAGACCGCCCAGACTCGGGCAGAGGGCGAGGCGATGCTCTTGGTGGTGTCTGTACGGCTGCAGGCTCTGACCTTTCCAATGAGGGCTTTGCAGCCAGAGGCGGAGGTTGAGCAGCGCCACCAAACATGGCTCTGGCATTCTTCACAGAGACAACAGGGTCACTATCAACCTTTGTCGGCGATGAAGGCTCAGGCCCAGGCAGTGACCTTTGGAACATCTTAACAGGAGATCGAGAGCCTGTTCGTTGATGTGTTAGACGAATGGGCTCTTTCACAGGCTCTGTTGTGCCATTTGATGATGGTCGGTCCATGAATCGAGACATGCGGTTGTTGTCAAGCTTCTTGGGTGAGCCAGGTTGTGAAGCCGCATCGCCAGTCTTCTGGATCCTTAGTGGTGAGGGATAATCACTTGGTAGGAATTCACTCTTGGGAGTCTGCTTAGGAGAGAAGGAAGATGTTCGGTCATCGCGGGTTTGAAAGCGTCGAGGTTCATCCTCTTGTGGTTTGGTAGGTGTGGGTTTTGTGGATGTAGGCTTTCCTCGTATGGCGGCCTTGGCAGCAACTTGCTGTTGGATAGAAAGAGGAACAGTGGACGATTCCTCAGCCTTCTGGGTAGGGAGTGTCTGCTCCGCGGGCTTCTCCTTGACAGGTTCAACGGGTTTTGGTGTAGCAGGCTTTGGCTTTTCTTGGACAGGTTTTGGTTCAGCTGCTGGGGCTGTAGAGACGGCTTTAGGGGCAGCTGAAGTCGGCGCCTTTCTTCGGGGACCTCGCGCTCGACCCTTAGTCATGTGTGTTAGCTGCGGACCCGGAGCAGAAGGCTCTGTAACTGTTTCGCTGGAGGATCTCTTGGAATCAGATTCCTCGGGGGCCTTTCCCCCGTTGGCGGCCATGGGAGGCGGTCCTCGTGCAAGCATACCGGCGAGGGCTGGGTTGAACCGTCCAGCGAGCTTACCTCCTACACGTCCCTGTAGTCTAGCAGGTGAGCTCGTTTCCTTGTGCAGGCCTGGCAAGGCCCGCGGTTCCTCCGGTTTCGCGCTAGATTCGGTAACTGCTCGCTTTAGACCCTCGTCAGCGGGTTCGGGGGCGGATTCAGGAGCGGGCTTGGGCGAAGAAGGGGTCTGGCTGGGTATCCTCTTGGGGCCTGGTGTCGGCTTGGGCGAACTTGGCTTACTCGGTGCAATTGGTGACTTTAGTTCAGCCATAGACTTTCTCTTTGCCATCTCAGCCCTTCTGGCCAGGCCTTCTGGCAGCGGCGAATCGTTCGTGGGGGTGTTACTCCTCGAGATGCCTTTACCCTCAGACTGAGCTTTCTTAAAGTCATCCTTCTTTTTCAGAATAGCCTCCTTGAATTCATCCACTCTCTCTGTCTTCTTTGGACCACCTGTCTGGTTGAGGGAAGCCTTGCCCCGTAGGATGTTATCTTTCAATTCATCAGGCGCCACATAGTTCTGTGTCTTGGTCCTGCGAAGAGTACCAAAAACGTTCTTGAACTCAGGTTCTTGGGTCTTGGGCGCTTCTGAACCTGTTGGCCGATGCCTCAAGGAGCTGCGGAAATCCTTCTTGGGGGGTGTCTCTGGCTTGGGTTTGGGCACAGGCGCAAAGGGTTTTACTTCTCTGGGGCTTACAACCGGCTCGTCCTTGACAGGCTCCGACGCCTTCTTTTCTTCTTCCGTGAGTTCGGGGTCCGGTACTGGTTCAGGATCAGGAACAGGCTCGGTCTCAGGCTGAGCAGCCTTATTCTCAGTAGAAGTTACAGGCTCAAGCTTAGGAGCACTCTTGGAAATGCTCAGACTGGCACCATGGTTATAAGGTCGGTTACCACCAGGAGGAGGAGAGTAGATGCCACCGAGACCAGTGGTGTTAGTCTTTGTAGCAGTTCCCATAGGTGTAGACCTCATAAGTCCTCCGATACTAACTTGGTGCTTGTGAGAAATAGACCCTGGACGAGGACGTGTTGTTCCTTCCGCGCCGGGAACACCTCCTTTGTTCTTGTTTAACTCCGCCATCCAGGCCGGCTGCGATGAGCTCGACTTGTGGTGGGTCTTTGGCGACTCAGGCGGCTTATTCAGAGCACTCTCAAGCCAACTTGACTTGGTCGGACTCCACCTTCGAGGATCCATTGTCTTAGAAGGGCTGGTAGGAATAGGAGCTCCCTCCATGGCGGTATCAATTGTAGGAGCTTTTGGTGTAACCTCATTATCAGATTCTCCATGTCGAGATGTTGGTCGGCTTGAGCTTGGTGTTGTTGATTCAGGTCGCCCCTTGCTCCGGGGTCGAGCATTTACAGATAGACCACCCCCTTGGTTCGACTGGATCGAGTTGGCGCGATTCAGACCAGGAGGGCTCGTAACACTCCATCGCTTAACGCTATCTGATCTCTTCATCATGGCACTCTGTACAAAGCCGCCCATACCCTTGGTGGGTGAGTTGGATCGCGAATTGGATCGAGTGGGAGATATACGCCCAGACACGCTCCCGAAGCGGTCACCGACAGACTTGTCATCACCGGCGTCAAAAGCTGGAGGGTTCAGAGTTGGAGGACTTGCCAACCTCATCTTAGTAGGAGTAGCAGGTTCCTTAGCAAGCTCCTTGACGGGTTCCTCTGCAGGCGGGCTTGGTTTTGGTTGTTCGGCTGTCATGCCTGGTAATTGAGCTTTGACAGAGGCCATATCCAATCGATCGGTATCCTCGACCTGATTCTTTCGGTAAGCAGCAGAATTGGCCCCTCGGTCCGCTGTTTGGCGAAACCATGAAGGGTCCTTGGATCCAAGCGCATGGGCAATTTGGTCCTTCGAGAAAGTTTGCTCGGTGGCTGAGGCTGGAGCTGGGGAAGATTCCTGCGACCCGGCAAACGACCGCTGGGTCGCATTTTGGGTTGCGAGCATGCTCAACGGTCGGGTAGAGCCGCTGCGGGAGTTAGGCCGTCGCTGCCACGACAATGTAGAGTAACGTGTTGGTGTAGTCGCGGGTTTGGTGTCTGCATCAACAGGAGACTCGTTCTCCTTGGTAGGGGAAGAGCTGACATCCATTGGAGCTTCGGGCTTTGATTCAGGCTCAGATGATGGCGAGGCGGCGTCGTCCTTTGACAAACCGGGGGAGTCGAGCCTCAATGCCTCGGACAAATGCACACTACGTCGACTGGACCGTGGTGAGGGAGTGTTCACAGGGGAGGACTTTTGTGGTGAGATTGATCGTGCGCGTTCTGCCAGTGGTGACTGTGGTTAGCAAGAAGACACCAGGTGATTATGTGATTTCAGCATCAATGCATCCCAAAGCCAAGAAAAAACCATGGGCAAACCAGTAAAATAACAAGATAAGAACAGAAAGTAAACAACGGGTGTACGACGGAGGATGTTGCCCTGGAAATTGGGAGAGGGAGTGCCATCAATGCAAGCAACAAAGCCTCTGGGACGGGAGTCAAGCTGCAAGCAACAATAGGCGCCCAAGCTCTTTTTTTCTTTGTTTTGCTGCATTCTTTTCTCACCTTCACGACGAGCTTGTCTTTCTCGCTTGGCAGCCAAGTATTCTTCAAGCTCACGAGCTCTCGTTTCGTCTTCTTCGATCTGTTGACCACGCAGGCGCTCGACCTGCTCGAGAAATTGGGAGACTTCGTCGGACATGGCTCTGGGGCCTTTGGGACATGACACGGAAGGGGGTAGATGTTTGTAGAAGACGGCGGCTTGCGTGGGCCCTTGGTTCAGCTTTTGGAGAGTAAGCACAAGCAAGAAATAGGTACACAATACAATCCTACGCACAAGGTTGCAGTAGGTGTTATAGACTGTTTTGCTATCTCCCAAGAGCCTAACGTAGCCTTGAGATGTGGTGCTGGTGGGAAGTTGATAATGGATCGCTCGACTGGGATGGGATCATGTCTGTAGCTGCAGTGGAAATTTCACATGGTACTTCTGCGGTCTGATTGGTTCATGACCGCCCCCAGGTGTGTCTGTCTCCAAAACCCGCTATAAGAGGGGGCCGCTGTAGCGCCCATGCAACCGAAGTCTCAGGGGCAATCGCTCCCGCTCACTAGGGAGGGCTGCGTAGGTTGACACATTCCGACCCAAATGCGGCCGTCAACGGGCGGGATTGTCTTTAATTTTGATGCATATCAGAGAATTCTAGTTGCATTCTCATGCAAAATATGCATGAACCTCGTCTCATCATTTGCATGATGCAGAATCGGAACGATGAAGATTCAATTGACTTCATAGGTAACTCAGCTTCACTCACTAACATGTTGTGCTCCATGCGCTATAAACAAAAGACCAATATAAACGTCATCCTTTGTTTACTTTCGACTTCCCCCACGGGCGATCCACTACAATAACAAACCCAAACCATGGCTTGAACCCGTTGAACCTTGTCATATCTTGGTTCGTCTACGGAGTCAGGAGTACGTACCTTATTATTCTTATGCCTCAGACCACGCAAGCAGGTTACTCAGATTCTCGATCGAAAATATGACCTTGTAAGGTTAGCACAAACTGCACGCGGCACTTGGTGATGCTGCTCTCCCGCTCGCTCCCCTGCTGTTCGCTAGACGAGGCCTGTAAAGATTGCGTGCTGTAGAGTTTTGCGGGACGTTTGACGTTGCCCTGCGTAACGAGTCTATTGAATTGGGTTTCCAACGTTTTAGCTACCTAACTTTCTTATGCATATCCACGCTTTACGGCTGGTTGCTTCCAAGTCTTGCGGCTATCCACACTTTGTGGTTTGTTTGCAAAAGGACATCCTGTTGTGAGGCCAACAGGAAATGGTGAGTCGAGCCAGTCTCGTTTAGTAGAGGAATAGTCGCTTCTTTGCATCCTCCACCACCCACGATAGTCCTTCTTTAAGGTTGGTTCCAGTCATGGCGCTGCATGGCAGGATGTGCCATCGATGTGTTCGTATCGATTTTAGTTGTAACTCCTAAATACTTTGGTGAGCTCGTTGTTGTTCATAGGTTCATGGCTTGAACGTACTGAGAGAATCTCTTCTTCCGTCATGCATCCCTCAACATCTGTTTTGTTGGCAAAAACGAGCAGACTTGCCCCTGCAAGACGCTGTACTACTTGTCAGTAACTATCCGGCCGTTGCCATGTCATATTGCACACCTCTTCTAAGAGCAATCCTTGAAGCTCGTCTCTGCAGTCTTGAATGCGTAAACGATCCGTTGCATCGACAACCCATATCAACGCATCTGTCTTTTCGAAATAGTTCCTCCAGTATGACCGCAACGTTTTCTGGCCACCCACGTCCCCTGGGAAGTCAGCTTATTTCACGGCGTCGATCTATCCAGGTAACACACAAATGTTTAATTTGTACCTGTGAAGCTGTCAGCGGTGCCCTGCGGTGGATAAGGGCCTTCTTACCCCTCGTAGTCAATCGTCTTGATGATGAAACCCAATGTTGGGCTTACGGTGTTGACATCCTCACCCATAACCTTTTTGACAATTGTAGTCTTCCCAGCATTATCTAGTCCGCTATGAAAGATGAGTCAGACGCTCATAATGGGATAGATCATCGCCATACTCACAGCATCAGGATTCGCATCTCCTTGTCCTTGAGTCGGGCTTTTCGCAGGATTGATAACATTTTGATTCGGCTGGCTTGTATTTGAAAAAGGGATAAATAGAAAATCTAAGCACTCCAGTTCAATTTTTAGGCAGTTTTCATCGAATCACAGTTTCTGTAAGTTCCCTTGCTTGATCAGTGGGCTATGAAGGTCGTTGAATTCAGTTGCCTGCGGCTCTCATGGCTCCACGTGATTGGTGCTCGCTTGATCTACCTTACCACCTCCTCCAACTTCGCAACTCTTCCTATAGGCACTACACTGGATAATCCGACTCTCGAATACACATTTAACTATCACCACCCTTCTCATGCTTTCATAGTTTACCTTACATATCAACATTCTCGAACAATAGACCTAAACATTTTCCTGCCGAGCAAACAGTATCGTGGCAAACGCCTAAGACTCAAGATCACTGACCCTATGCATGGTTCCCTCATTCGTCCTGCTGAAGTTCAGAAGTTGTACGGGCCTCGTGCTCCCATACTACCAGGTCTTTCCAGACGCCCGGATGCTTCCAGTGCTTCACGGCCTCCTTGAAATAGGCTACTCTCTCAAAGTCGTACTTCTCCAGAAGACTTGTGATCCACCCGATTCGAGGATCGTCCCCGCCATTAAAGAATGTTTCCAAGTACAGCTTGCTGTACTTTCGTTTGTTGTGGGCTGGGATATCCTCGTAGGTCTTTAGGGGTTCTGAACAGTCCCAGGTATAGTCCACAAGACTGCGATGGTAAATAGATGTACACAACAAAATTCTGTCGAGTAGTGCCGATCCGACTAGTTTCTTGCGATGGTTGGGATCAACGAGGAGTTTGATCTCCCCAGAGAACCTGGCCCCATGACATGCGTTGCCTAAAAAGTCCTGTCGAGGATCGGTGACGAAGGCGAAGCCAAGTATGGTAGGACGGTCTGATGCTCCCGACGATTTCATGTATTGTAGAAACTGTTGATAATGCATCTCATGCGCCTTCGACCATCCAGAACGGTCGGTAATCTCCCGTGGGGTTTCGATCGCCACAATGAAAGGGCGATGCTTCGACAGGCAGTTGCGGTTCAGCTGTGCGATTTGCCCACGGTCAACCTTCTTGGAAAGGAATACCTGCGAATCCTGTTGCTGCAGCTCGTTGTTGATGATGTCTGCGATGCCCTGGAAGTCCTTAACCTCGACAGGTCGAAGAGTGCAACCTGCATTGGGCCACTTGTCGTCATCGTACGCCATATTCTTATATTTTTCCTCCTGCTCCTTCCGCTCGATCTCTTCTTTTTTGGCCTGGCGTAAATCCAGCTCGCGTGCGATAAAGCCTTCAGAGTGTGTCACCGCTCGGCGCCAATAGTGCCTGGCTTGGGTGTCTTTCTGAATCTTGATATATCGAGGCGGAGGGATGAGTTGGCCAGTAGCGGGATGGATGTCACAATCGTCTACTCTAGGGTGACGATTTGCGGCAAGGTCGAAGATTGGATACTTCTCTTGGGTTTCCCATTCCTGGATGGCAGCGACTGAGTCTTGGTTGACCCGGACTAGGGCTATATCGTCATTATCTTCATGATTGTGTGCTCGAGCAGCGTTCCAGGAAGCTAGTTCACCCGAGGATATAGGACCGGCACTCAACGCCATGGAAGCAGTGCTGAAGGATCGTTGTCGTAGAACGACAGCGGTTGAAGGAGCTGCAGCTTGGATGATATGCAGCGGCGCTGGCAAGGGAGCACCTCCAATCTCTGACGAGGCATCACCGATCGCCTCCTCTTTTGGTGAGTTCCAAGTGCCCACCGAACTGTGTTCAAAATCATCTGTCCCCTCAGAATCAACTATTTCAGGTGATTTGTGTGAAAAGCGCCCCCGAACAACCGCATTCACATGCGTTCGAGGAGAAGAAGGAGAAGCACAAACTGGCTCCTTGGAAAGTCTTCGATGAGGAGGAATACGAGCGGCCTCGTTCTCACGTGTTTGAAGTGGAAGAGGAGCGCCAAGTGTCATCTGCGAACTCAAAGGTGTCTTCTGAATAGCAGGGCAATTTACCGAATTCGATGTCCCTTGTGACCCCAGAATTCGTTGTTGAACCGCACCAGGAGGCAGGAGCTGCTGATTAGGAGATTGATCCCCAACGAAATCTCTCATTCCTTGAATGCGCTGTAGGGAGTTTTGAATATTCGGCGAAGGGGTGCTCCCACTGCTCCCACCAACCCGACTTATGGGAGCCCAGGACATAGAAGATGATTTTGGCCTTATGTTGTTAGATTATGTGAGTGACAAGATGGAATCTCACAAATGAAGACGAACCTGTATCACAGCAATACAAGTGAGTGCGCCTGCGCCTAGCAACGCGGCGATGTGCGAAAACGGCAGCACAAAAAACGATGAAGGAAGAACAAAAGCGAGAAAAGAAATGAAAGAAAACACTACAATGAGTTGGGTAAAAGAATACCAAAGCTCTCCTTGTCCAGGCGAGTGAATGCAGAAGTTGGTTTGGTTTGGTAGTGATGAAGAAACTCGAGCCTTTGTTTACTATGCGAGAGGAGGAGGGGATGAAGAGGCGCCCGATTCGCGTGGTAAAAAAAAAAAGTACAGGAGCCCGAGAACAGGCAGTTGCGGCGGGCAGGCAGGCAGGACTTGACTTCTGCCGGGCAACGAGACTGGAAAGAGAAAGCGGAAGGCCGCTGTAACTGGCAGACAGTGGCAGATTTATAACACTGACACTCTTTGCGAATGATTCGACAATACAATATGAACGCAGACAGGTGAGACCGTATGATCGAGGACTACTACAGGAAGAGGATACAATAAAGCAAATCACGGGTAAGTGCATATGTTGGTCGGGAGTCGACAGCATCTACATGCTCAACATCAAATGGGTTTCATTATTGCAGGGATTCAAGTATAACAAACCAATAATGAAGAAACATGGATTGTATATGAACAAATGAATTTATTCAACAAAAGAAATGTATCTGCAGAGCTCTGCCATGTGTGTCCTATATATTTCCCAGGGTATATCCACCAACTACTAAACATCAACCTCGAACTCCACACATAAGATATCAAATCAAATCCACTCCTCGTCCTCGTCCTCGTCCTCCTCCATGATACGCTGTCTAGTCTCTCGTATCTGATCCCACAGGCTCTTCACAGGCTGGCCTCGAGCTGGCATACGAGATGATCGATGACTCCTCCAAGTACTATTGCTAGCTGAGGATGGAGGCACTGGACCTCCTTTCGCTTGTGAACGTCTGAGCCCCGGATGCGAGGAATAAACGCTCGACGCTGCAATCGATGGAGCGGCCGAAGCTCGCTGACTCCCAGCCCGTGGTGGTCTAGGAGTTGGCGGCTCTTCAGCTTCCGGCGAGAGATCAACCTTGAACCCATATTTCTGACAAAATTCGATATGGGCTTGTTGTTCAGCATACGTGCTAGTCATGGACTCTCGACCATTGCCATTGCTTGGCTCGAAAGTATCTTGACGAGGGGTTGAACCCTCTGCAACACTTGTTCGGGGTGAATACACCGAGACTGGCTCCCACTCAGATTTCGCAGGACTATTACCGGGAGGAGTATCAGGTGGACTGGGCCCTCGACTGAAGCTGAGGGGAGGCGGCACCGCGCTTGGATTGCTGTAGACAGATGCTTTTCTCACCAGTCTATTTGACACAACGCTTTGTCTCTTGACAGTAGCAGTCGAGGCTCTCTTGTCCTGCTCAGGCGCATGGTCTCTCTGCAGCCGGTTATTCATTGACATACCTACAACACTCTCCGCGTAATCACTGAAGGCAGGATGCATGTCATCCTCAAAGAGTTGTCGTCGTTCATCAACCGTGAGCCCTTGCTGCTGCATCTGACAATCCATCCAGAGCGACGCTTGGAAGTCCACGTCTTCATCCATCCAATTTTGCACATTTATTTGGATTGGAGCACTCGCGTGACTTGAACCAGATTCCGAATGAACGAATGAGTGTCTGTCCTCATGGCTGTCGTTGCTGAAGCTTGGTCGGGGCAACTGTTCATGCGATGTTCGCCGATCACGAACACGACCGAGCCTGCTGTTTTCGCCATACGCTCTTGACGGACCGCGATAGCCTGATCTGTATGAAGACTGAGACGTTTGAGACCCCGGACGCTCTACTCTCAGGACCTTGATGGTGTCGAGCAGATTGTTAAGTTCCTCGCTGATCTCGGCACTTCCGGTGTAAATGGCCCTACGACTATCAGCATGGTGGTGTGAGATCCAAGACTCAATGAGTCGAAGCAGTCTTGGATCTTTACCACCTCGGTCGATGTGGCGATCGCGTCGCGTGGTCAAAGCCGCTCGTAGATCACTAAGCACCTGAGGTCTACCACCAATGACCGACATAATGCAAGCTTCACACTTGCTTTTGACTATAAGATTTGTAGGCGACACTCGTTCGTAACCAAAGGTAGCATTGAATGCTTTACGACCGATCCAGAGTCCAGTCACAGCATCAACACGATCTAGCCATGCAATGATGGCACCGGGATAAGCGATACGTTGCCGCCAAGCACGCAGGACTTGGATACGTTCAGTGCATTCGGCGATGATCAGGAGCATAAGACGCCTGATCAGCTTAGGGTGGATGGCATAGTGAGCAGGGCAAAGACATGCTGTTGGCACACCATCCGCTCCAAGTCTGTAGGTAAGACTTTCGATTTTAGAAGATAGGCGATCCAAGAGTTTGGTCGACCGGCGGTTGGGTTTGTCGAGTCTAGCTACGCCAGCTTGCTGGTCTAGCAACCAGGTTTTGTCGGGCATAGCTATATTGACCCCTGGATCCATCCACAACAAGTCCGTGAGCTGGTCAAGTTGGCGGTTTGAAATATCAGCAAGGGGCACATATTCAATCTCCTCATCGGAGTCGTAGTTTGTACGATGGGGTGCCATCATGGACACGATGAGACTGATTCTTGGCAGAAGACAAAAACAGCGAGCCAATGGTGGTAGCGAATCAATTAGCTTGATAGATTTGTTCAAATAGAGACAAAATCCATAAAGTTGTCTCGATAGAAAATCATAGATCTTCGTTGTTTGCTTTTCCTTCACTGAAGCCTCGTGCCTTATATAAAATGTAACCATCATGAACACAGATAGTAACTCGAGAGACCCTTCAATTTGTTTCCGTGGTCAGTGCGCGTGGTCAGTGAACAATCTGCAGCAACCGATTCTTCAATGTGACAGAATCTCGGTAGATTGGACATGCTGTTCTCGGAGTGAATGGCTTTGTGCGAACAAATTATCGACAGGAACTAGATCCTCCAAGTAGTGTGTTAGCAGGGAACTGAAATCTTTGCCATGCTGTTCTGCACACCTACCTGTGGCATTCCAAGATCAATCATGGAGAAGAGCCAAGGTGTGAAGTACAACTCAAAAAAGCCACAGGCTGTCCACAACATAGGGCTATGGATGAATAGGTGAATCCGCTAGTCGATCGATCGTGGTGAAGCACGGTTCTCGTGGAACATTTGTCCGATTTTATTTGTTCTGACAAAGGGAACGAGATGAACAGTTAAGTTGCTCACATACTGCTGGAGCCATAATGGGCTCCTCAACGCTGTCCATCGAAAATGAACCAGTCCTTCCAGTCGTAGCGTTGCGTAAGAGACCAACTGCCAGCGATAACTCCTAGTAAACAGAAAGGCGACGAAATACGATGGCTGTGTCACTAGAATACAAGAGCAAAATTGAGTCGGCATCAAACAATCCTCTCCTTGCGTCGATACCTATCCTTCAATGCAACGCCTTGGAAAACCAGAACTCCGTGATCATGCTCATATGTCGTTAGTGGGGTATCTGACTTTGGTCATCAACTTCGGACATATCCATGTCTCTGAGCCTGTTGTTCCATGCGTATCCGTTCCAGGCGGATTTTAGCCGCCTCGGTGCCGTCATCAGGTTGGGCCATCTCCTTGAGCCAGGGATGCTGTAAGGCTTGCTTTGCAGTAATGCGGTGGGCAGGGTCGTAAACGAATATTTTCTTTAGCAGATCGACAAAATTCTTGAGGAAAGTGTTATTTCCAGGAATAATTTGCTGTTGTTTATTAGCATGAGCCATTATTAGTCAAGTTAGTGGTTGCTTACATCGAGGTGCTTCATCGCCTTCACAAAGCGACGGGAGCCGCGGGTTGTATCTGGTGTGGGATAATCAAGCTTGAGTCGCTTGAAGTATCTAGGAAATGTTAGAATATGATCTATGAAATGAAACAGGGGGAGACTGACTTAGAAGCGGCATTGCCACCGTTTCTTGTCGACATCTTGTTCACGGCCTGGACAAGATGGCTATCAATTCGTGAACCAACGACAGCTTCCATCATGGCCAGGTGTTCCAAGTTATCGTGGGTCTGGAAGAGAGCATCACCCGTGAAAAACTCGACTAGGATGCATCCTATACTCCAAATGTCGCAAGGGAACGACCATCCAAGTCCAAGAATGATTTCTGGGGCTCGGTAGTGACGTGTTGAGACTACAGAGGAGTGGTACTCGTCTTGGAATGTGGCAGAGCCAAAATCGATCAACCGGATCTCTGTGTCCAGTAGGACGCGCCGTTGTGTAGCTTGACGGTTGATAGTTGTGGATGAAGAAGGGATCTTGCGGTTATATGTAAAGGTCTGATAGGCATGGTTACAGAGCAAGATGTTCTCAGGCTTGAGGTCGGTATGGATCAAGTTGAGATCGTGCAGAACTAAGTCAAGTCAATACACTGCCAGTTAAGAGTATCCGTTCAACTTACAAGCGACACTGGTGAAGAGTTGTCGGGCAAAACTCTGAATCTGACTGTTGGGGAAAGGAACAAAGCCGTTGCCCTTGAGGAAATCGAAAACACTCTGGTCAAGCAAGTCCATGACGATACAAATGTGACCGCGATAATCGAAACAGTCTCGTAGATGGATGCATCGATTACGGTTCTCTTCATCATTTCGCTTGAGGGTTTCGAGAACGCGAAGTTCTATCCGTGAGGCATCTCTGTATTTCTGAACTGATCGGATGATCTTGACCGCCACGGCCTTGTTGCGTTTTCGATCGCGGGCTTCAACGACCTTGCCGAAGGTTCCCTGGCCCAGTAGGCGGACAATCTGGTCTGTGGACTTTGTTAGAAACGCCCGAGGAGAGAGAGCATGGCAAACTTACACTTCTCCGTGAGTTCAGCATCGGGAACGACAATGTAATGGCCATCGTCATCGTCGACTTTGACGTTTTTGTTGTAATGCCGCTATCGAGTTGTTAATAATCACATTATCAATCTGTTGAATAATGTGGAGTCAGAACTCACGTCATGGATAACTTGAACGTTAACTTCACCCGCCTTCTTGGGAGGGTAGGGTGGAGGCTTGTATGTGAAGAAGTCCCCGAGGCCATCTACGTCGCGACGTTTGGCTTCGTTAGCCACCTGTTGACGGGTGCGCTTCCGCTTTAGAGGAGCCAGTGCCTCCTCATACTGGCCGTTGGACGAAAGTGAAGTCGGGGCTGTAGTGTTGAGTGCCGAATTGGTGCGGTCACTGCTGGAATTGGACGAACCCGCTGGTGTTGACACCTGCAACGGGGTGTTGTGCTGTGATTCGAGGTATTTGATGTGGTAACCCGATGCCTGGACAGTGCCAGACTGGTCTTCTCGTCTCCTCTTCTTAGCCACCTGACTGCTCGTGGTATTGTCGGGCGCAGCAGCAGTGCCATTCGTAATTTTTCGGCTAGTGTTCGCTTCAGGCTCGGGTGTATCGTCAATGACGATGATTTCCTTCGGTAGGCCATTCTTGTAGAAATTTTCCCAATCGGGCTCCCTGGAGCGCCTACGCTTTCTCGAGGGCTGCTCAGCGCGAGTGGCAGGGGCACGCTCCGGCATCCTTCCTGCAGAGTAAACCGCGTCGTGTCGCGGACTAGGTTCCTGAGCGTGGTGTGCAGATCGAGAATTTGAGTTGGTCAAACTTATTCCATTCGAACCCGATGACGAGTATCCCAGAGGTGAGAGCTGGTACGGCGGCGGCAGAATGGCACTGTGTGAGGGCGAGACGGCCGATGAGACTGGAGGCGGTAGGATATTCTGGTTCGAGGCAGTAGAACGATAATTGGCGCTGGGATTCGGCTGATAGGTCTGATGATGTGTGTGCGAATGGGCATAGGAAGGCGGATAGTGATGAGGATGGTAGTGTGGAAGCGTAGCCGTCGCTGTAGTTGGTGTTGACATGATGGGGGAAGCCAAAGCCACCCAAGGGCTTAAAAGCGGCTGTAGTGATCACGAAAAACAAAAACGGCGGGTGAGCAGATTCGCTGTATCGAACGGTACAGGCGACCGATCAAATCGTCGCGTCGATGCGTATGTGTAGTCCTTCTTGAGGTTCATGTAAGTAGGTGTATATACGAACGAGGGATCGTGAGTGAAGAGGAGAAGGAAACGCCCGATGAGCGAAGAGAGGCGAGATGGAACGGGACTGGGGAAGGACCCGGGGGGGCGCACCTCCTAGTTTGGTGAATGGTTTTGGTGGTGAGGGTGGTGGATAGAAGAGGTGTGCCCAGACGGGATAGAGAGTGTGAGAGCGTAAGAGAAGAAAAAAAGCGCTCGTTTAGTGATGGTCAGTGACCTAGGTACAGTGGCCTCAGCGTGTGTGTTAGGGGTTAACGTTACGAAGGGGGCACTGTAGCGGTAACCCAGCCCACTCACTTCAGCTTATCGCTCAGGTCAGGGTCTCGCTGGGTTTATTCTTGCTTTTCTCTTCAAAACTAAGACTAAGTGTGGGGATCAATGGACGAGGCGAGGGCCATAGCCAAAAGGAAAGCAAAGTCAGTTGAGTGGAGTGATATCAATAGTCCATCCAAGCCCGGTTGAAGGCGTCACGGGCATCCCATTTGTCTTGGAAAAAGTGTTGGCCAAAGTTACTGGGTGGCCGGGGCAGATTTGAGGGGATCCATTCCGGGTGACGTTGGTCAGATAGAGATTTGTCGTTGAGTACATTTTCTACGATGGTGACGTCTAGCGGTGGGATGTATTTTTGGCGTCATCCTCAACAGTCCCATTAGCGAGGGAGTGGGTTTGTCACTCAAGTGTTATGCTAGTTATGTCTCCTCTCCTCTTCTCCTCTCGGATTACGATTTCGGGGTCAAGAAGAGGCGGAATTCCATTGGGAACTGGACAAATACAGAGGTACTTTTATCAGGCTGTGGCGTCGCGATTCGGCTCTCCAGGGCAGTCGGAAAACCAGGGTCCATCACTTACAGGGCTTGAGTGGAAAGGGTTGTTTTGGGGAAGAGGCCCGGCCAAGTGAGGCAAAGTGCTAGACGCTTGTGCCTGTCAGTGGATGACAATAAAGCTCGGATGCTTGATTCAGAGCTTGGCTCTCAGAATCTGTAGGGAACCGAAACACCGCAAAGGATTGCGAAGGAATATTCTCTAAGGCTCTATCTCAATATCTATCATGATATTTATAGCCGTTTCATTGCAACAATTTGTGGTTTCGCCGTAATTGCTGTTGGAGGTGATGTACTGTATGATGTATTGTCACTCCACTGTCAAACTGTAAAATAATAACTTCACTCTAGAAGAAAACAAGACAACTTAAATCAATGGATGGAGAATCCAATTTTGGTCTTAAAGGGATATCCTGTCCTTAGGATGAAATCAATCTCATCCTAAATCATATGAGCTGAATTTCATAGCAATATCGCTAGATGGTCCTCGGTTGGCTTCTTTATTAGGCAATCTGAACAAATCATCCAAACATAGGTGAAAAGGGCAGGGACCATCGTGTGAACAGAAACATAATCAATCCAGATGACGATATGAGACGAGACGTTTAGATCTCGGTAAATCAACAAAGATTACAAAACAGTTGATCCCTTGATTGCTTCAGTCGTTCAGGTAGATCCTCATCATTTGCTGCCTTTCGTGTCATGATGGAAGGTGTGAGGATGACCTAGAAGGTTGGAAAGAGGGCCCGTTCTGTGACGGATGCCGCAGGTACAACAAAGATGAGACCCACAAAGTACAGCCATCGTATCACACCATGATTCTCGCCTTGTTCTAAACACCATGGTACCTCCGAGGTTTCATGATGGAAGTACATGCCGCTTCCTCCTGACTCTCAGACTGTGTTCCGAACAAGAAAAAATTGGTTGTGCCTTGACCAACACTGGGGACTTTTCATCATCATCATCATCCTTCCCGCGTTTGAGCTTGTACGGAGTTTGGCCCAAGGAACAGATGTGCTCCTTTCGTCCATCTATGACTTACGAATTCAACATTTGTCTCTTCTTATCTTGACGATTTAACGCATCGGATATACGTCATAAAAGATCCATTCACAGGGCAGCCATAAGCAGGACCCTACTGCACAGAAACACACACAGAGCCCACACGTTACTCCAATCATGTATCCATACAGTACCACCTAACCTAAAGGTGTGAAAAATCACATCTGTGTCTGTTCGAACACTTTGCACAGGTATTTGGGATTTTATCTCTTGACGCCGGAAACAGACCCCTTTACAGGCAAGCCAGGAACAATTGCAAATACGCTTCGGTTCGCCCGTTGGTACCTCTCTATCGCTTGGAAGAGAGTTCAACTTTAATCGTCTGGAAGAGTCTAGCTAGGTACCTTCACTGTGCTGTACATACGTGCCTACGCACCAAAAAGAGCATCAGATCTGGTACGCATTTCGCCCCAGGGCAGGGTGACGCTGGTGGTGGGCCTTCTAGCCAACCCAACACCCTCTGGCAACCCCGTGCCTTTACTGTTGCATATTGAATTGTTCGTTCTTCGCTGACGCTTGACGTCGGAAAGAACGTCTGGAGCGACATGTTTTGGGAGTGGCAGTCTCTGAGATGACAACAGTGCTCTATGTGTCACTGTATGGCACCCCTATTCCACCTTCAGCTTGGCTGTATACCTGCAGTGGCTCTGAAAGTCCAACTGTCCGTCGTCTCAGCCTTTGAAGACCCCGGACAAGGCACCCCACACTTGCAGAGAGGGGGATGCCACCAATTCTGTCTCGAATCGTTCCGGGCATGCGGCCGTTACAGTTCCAGAGCCTCTCTGCACCATACTCCAGCATGAGCACCAGTGGTCAGTGGACACCGTCCGGACTTTTGCTGACCCAATGTCTTGGGCTGATGAGAGGTTCAGTCAGCTCACGGCTTCCGACATCATTCGTCGCAGCCAGCCGCATCTCGAGAGTAGCTGATACAATAAACAAACAGGATTCACAATGAGGATATCTCGCTACCCAGGTCGTATTCTGAGGAGACTAGAGTCTACTCATAACTTACTTGATTAGATTTGGTTATTGAACGATGTGTTCGTACCATTCACACAGGGGCACACACTCGTCCACTCTTGCGGCACACCTGTCCGTCTCCTATCAGTCCCAAACTGAAAGGCGGTCAGATAATTCTGCCACTTTTTCCCACAGGTGCACTCGTCCACTCTTGCGGCACATGCCCGTCCGTCTCGGCGATGGATCCCTCCTATCCGCCAGTCATTATTCCCCGGCTCCAGTGATGTTCGATGTGAACCCTCCAATTACAGACTTGAGCCCATACATTCTGATTGAGGACATCGTTGACCTCTGTGGACTGTTATGTCTACCGACACTGTGAGAATGAGCATTACCCTCTTGTCATCACTGCACTATCTGGATGAGCAGACAGTGTGCATTTAGTTATGTCTCTAATCAGCCGTGACAACTCCAGCTCAAGGCATTCCTTGCTTCTCTTGGCCCAAGGACACCCCACTGTGCGCCACGACCAAGTGATGGGGGTTCTCAATTTGCGGTTTTCTGTTGGCTGGGTCTCATTTGGCTACTGACCGCGATACGTCTATTATGAGGACATCAAACTTCGCATCCTCTCATCACGGCTATGATTCTGTGGCTATTCATAGGTGGCCTGTGCCGAACCGAGACGCTACAGTACTTGATCAAATCCTCTTCATCAAATTAGTATTAGGCACCCCCATTTCAAGACAACGAACGGGACGAGCTTCGAACTCGGTTTCCTGCTTCGCCTTGTTTAACAGTTTCAGCAGCGGCCACTTCTGCCCCATCCAAGGCCACTACCACGTATTGCCAACCAATACGCCCCACCAAGAATCGTCACCAACTTTGACTGTCAAGTCACTTGAATAGGCCTTATCTGGACACGAATGAATATTCCTGGGGAGACTTTATGTATCTCACGGATGAGTCTTTGTTCTTTTGAAATACGACAGCACAGAGGGTTTACCCCTCTCTCTTGTGGTTATCACAAGATATGCAGTCCTGCCATTTGCTTGGCTACATTCCTTCCATAGGCGCGACGCGTCGGCTCAGCATCTAGCCTGGGCTAGCCTTGTCGATCCCGGTGGCGATGGTTTGACTGTAACGCCAGGCCTGTCCGAAATGTGCAATATCTAGACTCCCGAGGCTCATCTACCACTTTGTTGATATTGACTTGATGAGCTTAACAACGATATCTCATCGGCTGTACATCGGCTACGTTTCAATGTACTACACTCAGGATGACTATTTTCGTGCACATACATATATATTTCAATTGTGAAAGGTAAGAGCTATTGGGCTGCCAACAATCATTACAACCAACCACCCTTGGACTTCTCAAGAAGCTCATTTTCATCCAAGGTGAATGCTAGGTCGTGGGCATCGGTACATGAGCTGTGCAGGTCACAGCACACCGATACTCTTTTAAGAGGTGCTATACGAGGCCATTCATACAACAGCTAATGATGCAGTCAAATCTAGCTCTATTGATTAAATTGAGCAACTCTCGGCTCTGAAAAGCTCTTTCTCGTGCGTTCCAGCAAAACATTTCAGACCCGGCACGCTCTCTAAGTAGCGAAGAACCTCTATCTATCCTATAAACGCCGTCTTTGTGGTTCTCTTTGTCTCTCAATCTCTTTGAAACTATTTAGAAGATACTTTTAATCCTTTTTGTTTCGTACGCATCTGAAGCAATTCTGATTCATTAACAGTGACAACTTGTCTTCTCAAGGGGTTTGGGCAAACCCGTCAACTATTGTTCAGACAGCATGATGTCATAGTAGCTGGAGCAAGATATATCATCGCTCACAATCATGCTAAACTCGGTTCTGTTTGATGCAACAAAAGCCGTTTACAGGCCACGGTTGAAAACAACCTTGCCGTTCTTTCCTCCTTTGCCATGGAACTCGGGCTCGAGCGAGTCTACACTGACCTCTTGCTGTTGGGGGAAGACAGCCAGAGCGAAAGGAAGGACAGCAAAAGAAGTGAGGGCGATCAAACTCAAGTTGATGCCCAGAGGAATACCCTTGACGAGTGCTGGTCGTGCGCGCACCCACTCCTTCTGCATGAGGTTCTTATACCAAGCTTGCCTGGTCTCGATATGGTACAGAATCATAGGGGGAAGAACCATGATAGGAGACGCTGTGAAGACTCGACTGGCTGCGGTTTGATACACAGCAAGCTTGGCAGCAGATTGAGACTTGCCCAGCGAGGGGACATCTCGTTCTGACTTGCCTTCAGCATGGAGCTTCTGCTTATCCTCGTCCGAAAGCACAGGTCGAACATCGATACCCTTGACAATCTCGTCACGGCGCATGAGGTAGGTGTTGAGGCCAGCAGCTGTAGCGACGGCAGCGAAGGGAATGAGTCGACCGAGGATTTGGCGGGTGGAGGGTGTCACCTTTAGTCGAGGCACAATGGCGTTGAGACCAAGAGCGACAGAGCAAGATGCTCCAACGGCAGAGAGGTAAGACTTGATCATGACCTCGGTCGACATGGGAGAGGACTTGTTGCCATTGGCAGTGTTGAATGCGACATTCAGAGACTGGTTGAAGACTTGCCATCCAACAATGCCGACAGTACCCATACCAGGTTGAAGCATACCGGCGGTCACGACGAGGTTGGTCAGAACATAACAGGACATTCGGAAGGGGAACAAGACGGGCTCGCCGGTGTCTGTTGCACAGTATCTCGTCAGCTGGTGTCACAATTGCACTCGGCCAGGACCATATATACCAGGGTGCAGCGTTGAGTCGACAACCTTCTTCGCATGCCACAAGGCTGGTGACATGCGCTCGATCTTCCCCGTCTTGTAATCCGTCACCAGCTTCTTGGCCGCCTCGAGTCCGGTCTTGCCCGCGAACAAGGTTCTATAGATTGCGCCAGCACAGTCAGCTCATGATACTTAGTTCAGAGGGTTAGTAATTGGACATACGTGGGGTCTGTAATGCCCATTGTATGGCGCACTCGTCCCATATACGTTTCGAGGTCATACTGGGAAGCGGGTAGCTCCCGCGCGCCAGGAAGCGAGGCCGACATGTTCAGCGTGGAGATATGGACGAGTCTTTGTCGGATTCGAGAGAACGAAGGAGTTGCTCGCGAGCAAAAGGGCGGCGGGAGGGGAAAACAAATAAGGCTTGACCTGACCTTGCTTAAAGTAAGGAGAGATAAAGGTAATTAATTAATTAATTGACCGCTAGAGGGGTTCCTGTGGACTAGAAATGCCCGAATGACCGCTTCGTGGGACAAAAAAATCCGGTGGAGGGGGATGCTCTGAATAAACGCGACGATAAGCTAACGTAGCCGCAGTCGAGTCCCGCTTTCGGAGCCGGCACATGGCTTTATTTACGTACATACAACCCCGGCCCGGCCTATAAATCGTGGGGTTACGCATAAGCAGAATCGGGAGGAGTCCCGATACATGTAAATATTTCTAGATTTATTGTGAATTTCTATAGTAAAGCGATATATATATAAGACAAGATTTGAAGATCAAAAAGAAGCATTCAGGGTCCATCCATATCGGGCCGGTCCCTTATCGGAGCAATGATATCAGTTCACCAAAGAGATATCATAAACCTAAGCAGTAAATCAACAAGCCGCGATTGGCGGCTGCTATCCCGAGCTCCAACTTTGAGTACCGGATCTGCAAAAATACACTGCCGAGAGTTTAGGTCGGCAAAAGAATTGCTCCAGCAAGTAATCGACCACGCCAGGATTCGAACCTGGAATCTCTAGAGAGTTCGGATGCTGGAGACCGAAATCTAGCGCCTTAGCCATTAGGCCACGCGGCCAGAACCTTTGATTTCTGATAAGAAACGTGAGTGCTATTCTGTTCCAAGATTGGCAGACTAGCTGTTGAAGCTGTCGTTTCGGAGGTTTGGACGGTTGCGATGCGTTGGAAATGTTGCTGGTAGTTCGGAGGGTTTTTGAGATTATTGACGAGTGAAGGTTTGGTCCGAAACCGGAGTTATGGTGATGAATATCTTGGGATAAAGGGACAGCCACCCTAGAGGAATCTCCTGGACATCTTATGTTTTTTTTTTTGCTAGACTGTAATTATTAGACACTCTCCAAGTGGCTCATGCCAGCCAATACAATAATAGTAGTATGTAATCAACTTGTTGTCTTTGAGTTGTTTAGACGGAAGCACTGTAAGATTCAGAGGTTTAGTATTACCAGACATGAATAATTTGAAGAAGTGATCTCTCAAGTGAGAACCCGAACCTGTTATTAAAATGACTCTGTGGGTTAGAATAGGATGGTCACCTTGGACAAGTAGCTGGCATCATAAACAAGCCATATATAACGTTTCAACTTTATCCTTTTTACTATCATACAGGTCTATTCATGCTCCTTCTCATTTATCACCAGCATCCGCCATAAGCATAGCAATCGCAGGCTGGAAAGCAGCCGCCTTCTTGAAATCTCCCAGCTTAACGCTCATGTGATCAAAAGCCATGAGCGCCTCGCCAGCCTGGCCTCTCTCATCTCTCTTTAGCGAATCAGCCTTGACATAGCGTTGTGAAAAATGTGTGAGCAGCGTTCTTCGCGCCTTCATCTTGCGCGCGACCTCAAGTGCTTCACCCATCGTGGAGTGGCCCTTCTTCTTAGCGTGCGAGAGCATGTCATCGTCGAATGTGCACTCGTGAACGAGGAGGTGAGCGCCCTCGCACTCCTGGGCGAACTGGTCTGAGGGACGGCAGTCACCTGAGTAGGCGATGCGTAGGCCGGATGTAAACTCGAGTTCTGTTCCGTAGGAGAGCCAGCAGTGAGGAACTGGAATGCGCTTGATAGCACGGAGTCCAAAGTCACCGTTCTCAATCTCGAAACGACCGTGGTTGAGCTTATCGGGCTTGGTGGAGTTGCAGTGAGGGAAGTGTAGTCTGTGGAAGCCAATGTCCTCGACTTGAGAGACCTCTTCCAGGAGGGCCTTATATCGTGATACACATGATATAGCTAATTTAGCATTGGTATCCTCGATAGTGTGTTCGTACCAGGCTTTGATCAAGTTGGGGGTACCGAGATGGTGATCTGCGTGAAGATGGCTGATGACGATGCACTTGAGATCTTGGAGGATGTTTCCTGTTTCCTCCTCTCCAAAGAGACGTTGAATTTGACCCAAAGTACCCTCGCCAACATCGAGAAGGTAGTTACCGATTCCAGGTACACGAATCAGTGTTGCCGAGACATTGCGGTATTTGCCAGGAATTGAGGAGCCAGTTCCAAGAGGGATGATTTCAGCATCACGGTTAGGAATATCTTGTTCATCTTCTTCCACTTTCCTTAGAAACTCAGGGTCAGATACCTCTTCATGAGCCTTGCGCGCCAGTTCCAGAATCTCATCGCTGACAGACTGGGCTGCTTCTACAAGGTCCGGGAAAGGGGCTATAACGCCATCGCCGAATCGTAGACGAGGCATCAGCGCGACTCTGTCTCCTATCCGGCCGGTCTCAACTTGTGGTTTATTCGGCATAGTTCCTTTGATAACATTGTCGTACTTGAGAAGACTGAATCTCTCAGGGTCGATCCTCCGTAGCTTGGTCTGAAGCTGTCCAGGTCCAGCCAGAGCGATCATGTTGGGGCATGTGTCTTTGGCACAGAAATAATGCTTCATTTCAGAGTGCTCATCCACAAACTTCTGGATCCTAGCATCATCTGCCATACCAGGACCGAGAATCCAGTACATAATAGAGACGTGTGACATTAATTCAGAGTTGGACCACTCTGGCCGCTCCATGAAGGAGTCAATAAGATCGCGCGACTCTAGGTCTGCGAGGATGAATCCATGACCAGGCTGAGTCTCGCCAAGGACCATATCAGGGGTTACAGTAACACCCTCCTTTGTCACCACAGTGCTGCCCGCAGTCAAATGCTTGAAGTCAGTGACATGTACTCCGAGCTCCTTGGCCCTCTGTGGATTGAATTTTCCGCGGCGATCGAGGCATTTGACGATATAGCACATTGAGCTTTGACTGTATATCGTCGGGGGCAATGGTTGATGTGTCACGTTGATAATATTCGCGCTGCCATTGATTTGAGCCTCGTTCTTAGGGAAGACCCATACGGTTTGATCCGGTTCTGTCAGTTCTGAGCCATCGCCTGGTCTTGGCCCCTTGTACAGCTTTGTCTCGCCTTCTTGGCGTATAAAGACCGTATCTGTGGGTTTGACCTCACTCAGCTTAACAGAAATAAGCTTACCGTTTCCCTTGAGCGAGCCGTTAAACATGACCTTCTCAACCAGAGTGTTCGCATATTCAGGATCTGAAAGGGGCGACCATTCCTTGAACTGCGGCTCCTCCTGATCGCCAACGAGGGGGCTTGACCGGCGACGCTTCTTTGGGCTGGTGGAGCGCTCTCGTTGAACTGGAATCTTCCACACACGAAGCACGTCGTCCTTCCAGTCCGGTTCTATGCTCTCAATCGTCTCAAGCCGAGGATTTTCCCGGTGCTCATGCGTGCGAACAGAAATAGGTTGTCGTAGAATGACAGGACGGCATGCGGCCAGAGTGTGGTTCAGGTTCTCGCCACCGTGGATGTGGATGGTTTCAAAAGCAGCTTGCTTCGTCAACTTCTGGCCCTTACTCTTCCTTTCTTCGTTCATAATAGCCGTTTGTTCTCTGCTCGCCTCAAGTGCGCCACCAACTGTGAGAACATAGCCGAACAGACCTCCGACCAACTCCCATGAGACACTGCCACTGAGAAAGACCTGTTCGGTGCCTCCCATGCCTAACCTTCGACTCTGAAAACTGCGCTGCGTGCCTTCTTCAGGTCGGCCGAATAGATATGACCGCCTCTCACTGTGGACAAAGAGACAAGTCCCAGGAGTGTCCACAGTGGGCGCAGAAGCGATCTCAACTGAAGTCGCCATTGGAATAGCACCTGAATAATGGTTCGTCCTTGGCTTTACAAGAGATTCCGAGAACTGGCGTGGTTTTCTGAAAGATCGAGATTTTGTTGTTGGATTTGAACTTTTCCAGGCTTGTCTACAGAAATAGAGTCCAGGTGAGGTTGAGAGTGAGGGGCGCTGAGATGTAAATGATGGTGATGATAATGGACGGCTACAAGAATTTAATAAATGTGAGAGGCGTCGAGTGCCCCATGTTTGCATGAGAAGGGGTTTGGGATGTTAGAGGGGGATTGGCGTGATACAAAAATGCATCGATTGCCTATGTCATAATCGATATGATATTTCTTGACGGGGCTCTTTTTTTGACTCGAGGAACTTTTTTCCCTAGATTTGAACGCGGCGAATGACTCTTCTTTCCGCGTTGCGCTAGCTCGCGGTGTCACATGTGGCGTATAGTGGTTGCATTATGTAATCTGACTACCCTACACAAACATAACCAGCTTTCATCATCTATAGAATGGAACTTGGGTCGCAGAATATATCTATATAATTGACACTTTGATATCCCCTTTCATCTCTTGGCTAGCTCAACTGTAGTTTCAAATGGTTACTAAAGATGCAGCCAAACTTCAATCCGGTAATTGATATTGAGTTCTGACGTGAGCTCAAGCTACCATCGGAAACGATGTGGGAGGATATTGGAGACCAATAATGATTGATTATGAGAACCCTGATGACAGTCTACGATTAATAAATTGACTAGCTCGGAACTATCTCGTCGTGGAGATCGCTCGCAGTATAAAGCGCAAATTGTTCACTCCCAATGGCACAAACTTGTTCCGGAAGACACTAGGCAAATTGTCTTTTCTTCATACTAGACTTGTTTTTAGATTCAGGTTTGATAGATCTTAAGCTCGAGCATGAGAGTCATTTTACTGAAACATAATATATCCAATAATCTTTACTTATAACTTGGAGAGCACTTACAAGACCATATACTACTCATTATTCCGTATTTCCGAAACTAGTACTTCGAATCATAGCTAAAAATGAAAGCTCAATACCTAACTCAAAATGTCCAGTACTCAATCAATGAGGTCACTCAAAGCCAATATCAGTGGAGAAAAGCACATCCACTTGCTTTATCACGTATTACAAACGATCTTAGCAACATTATCAATTTAATAACCAAGGTATAAAAGAATACCCCGGAATCAACATCTAACCCCGAGCCCCTCCGAAGCATCCCCATACTTTTATTTTAACTCCCCATGCGTCGTATCTTTAAACCGCTCACAACTCACTCATCACGACTATTCACGACTTCTCGCTTCATAATGGGTGACGCAATCATCAAGCGAAATCCTCATCCGGATTTTAAGAAAGTCGAGGCTTCTCGCCCCGAGCTGGATTCAAAATCTGAGTTCCGCTACACCAAGACTGTTGAAGCGGATTGGGCTTTTGGTCAGGGTGCGAATAAGTTGGGCAAGGATGATGGCGATAAGAAACATGTCACC
The DNA here is from genome assembly GCA_002982035.1 of Fusarium algeriense. NCBI lineage: Eukaryota > Fungi > Ascomycota > Sordariomycetes > Hypocreales > Nectriaceae > Fusarium > Fusarium algeriense. The sequence continues at coordinate 62,516 of PVPY01000488.1, forward strand.
ATAGATCCTCATGAGGATGGTCGTCCTGCAGGCTTCAACTACAAGCTTCTCATCTCAGCTATTGTGCCGCGACCTATTGCTTTTGTGAGCAGTCAGGCTCCTGATGGCACAAAGAAGAACCTCGCGCCTTTTAGTTACTTTAACATGATGGGCCACGACCCGCCTATGTTTGTCGTTGGTTTCGCAACTGGACTCGCCAACGCAAAGGATACACTCCGCAACGTCTCTGAATCCAGAGAGTGTGTTATCAACATTATCTCGGAGCACTTTATCGAAGCTGCAAACTCAGCTAGTGTCAACGCCCCTGCCGATGTGTCTGAGTGGGATATCTCTGGTCTCACACCCAAGTACGACTGCGAGACTGTCAAGTGTGCTCGTGTGGGCGAGGCTATTGTTAGCATTGAGTGCAAGCTCGATATGCTCAAGGAGTTCGACAGCAAGTCACGTCCTGGAAACAAGTCTGGCTGCATGGCTGTGTTCGAGGGAACTCGGTTCTGGGTTCGGGAGGATGCCTTGAACGAAGATAAGAATATGGTTGACCCTGGTGTGCTAAGGCCCGTTAGCCGACTGGGAGGAATCACATATGCGAGGGTCACCGAGGCATTTGAGATCCCAAGAATTGATTTCGATAAGGATGTTGGTGGTCAGGAGGGAGTTGAAGAGATACAAAAGCAAAAGAACTAGGTCACACGCGGTATATATTCATTCATGACCAACACCAGATATATAGACTAAACAAGCCGGCAAACAAGGCTTAATAACAAAACGACCATCATGCAGTACAATTCGCCAGATTGATCATGTCCTCCAGTTATTTCCCAAGTTATACTTGATAAACCAAATCATCGTCTCATATAAGCAAGTTGTATAACAAAACAAACAAACAAACCCAAACGGATAGTACAAGCTCACAGAGCTTACAGTCACTATAAAGCAAAAAGAAACCATATATGGCCAAAAGCCGGAAAACAAAATCCTAACGCCAGTAGATGAAGTGCTCAGAGATAGAAGCTCTGTCCAGGATGAGAGATGACAAATTCGCATCCCAAAGGCGACTCGGTGTCACTCTCAAAATTGTTTAGTTGTCTCAGGATGGTGTTTCCAACATTAGGCCCATCATCTAGACGATCTTTGACATGAATGATGACGACCTTGAGGCCTTCGAGTGGCCGCTTTATCTTGGGCATAGAGGTGAAGGAATCAGATTGATTGAGCGTCAACTCGGCCGTGGGTGAAGCGAGGTGCGGTGTCGGAGGTGTTTCAATACCAGGGTGAACGTAATCCGGTGTCGAAGCCTTGATGGTCCTAGGAGAGACGGGATCTTCAGAGGTCAGATTCGCAATAGAGGGGTTTCGTCGTGGAGTCTCGTCAGTCGTGCTGCCCATGCGCTTGCGCTTCTTAGGTTCGATATAATGCGACTTGCGTTCGACTTCGACCTCATGAGCTAGCGCACGTAGTTCCTCAATGACAAAACGGGGTTTTAGGTGACCGTACAGACGGTCCTCGGCCTGCGACTCGTCATAGCTGCATTCGATGAAGATAGCCTTGAGGTTACCAGAGGCGATCTTTGGCGCAGCTTGTTGCCAGATCTGCAGGTTTCGTGGGCTTAGAGATATGCTGTCAGGCTCAACATCTCCGAAAATGAGAACTTCGCGGTGGGTGGTGGGGTCCTGGATGAAGTATGCACTTGAGTTGTAGACACATATTTGCTCCTGCTCGGATGAAGCAGTTACAGGGCTGAAGCTGTTCTGGGGGACCATGAATGAAGGTCGATGCATCATGGATATCGATCCTGGGTAGTAAGATGAGGAGCGCACGATGGGGCCTTGCGGCATGGATGCATCATGGCTGCTGAAGCGAGTAGATGCGTTTGATGTTGATCCCCTATGACTGTGCTTCTCAAGACAATGTCCATGACTCACACTCCAGACCTTGATTAGGAGTCCGTCTGCGACTTCGATGTAACCCCTACTTTCACCGTCGCCTAGTGTCGGACTGCCACCCTCAACCAATCTCATATAAGTCACCAGACCAGCTCCGTTGTTCTCATCACTGAGGTTCGGCCATATCACATTGTTGAAAATGTGATTCTTGAAAGCCTGAATTGTGCTTGGTAGAGCAGCCAGTTTCTTTGGCCGTGTTCCTGGGAAGCCCGCAGTATTGACTACAAAACCAGAGATGTGGTCCAGATGAGGATGAGTGATGAGATATGTGTCGACGAGAGAGCGGGTAATGTGAGATGCATTAGCAGATGGCGATGAGTAAGGCAGCTCAAGGCCTGCAAAGGGGCCTTTGGTGAGTGTGAAGGGAGGAGGCGGTGGTGGTGAAGGTATCGACTCTTCCATAATGCGTGTTATAGCAGAGAGATGCACGCCAGCATCGACTGCGACGATAGAACCACGATGCCATTTTTGGGCAACAGATCGGACTAGAAAAGCAGTGGTGTTTGATTCTTGTGGACCACCTCCTGAGCCCTGTGATTTAAGTTAGTGAGAGTTCAACTGAAATGTTCATATGAGTGTGTGGAACACGGCAGTGAGGTGCCGAATTGTGAAATAGAGTATGATAGTGTGTACACGGCAAGGCAAACGCCACCACGAGTAACGCGATCCGATGTGTTTATTTCTTGCTGTCATGCATCGGGACCGTTCTTATATCACGGCCGAAGCTCAGTGGGCGTTGGTTTTGGAGATGTAACGGTGTACATGTAAACAAACGAGGGATGGGATAGGCTGTTAACCGTTGAGGATACGTACTAATACAATCACCTGCAAAGCAGGCTTGACTTCGGCTCCCATGGTTTTGACTTTGGGAGAGAGAGTAAGAAAGAAGAAGAGAGGGAGAGAGAAATGAGTGATGACGGCTGGAATCGATAACCCAACTCGGCCGATTTGGTGGTTAATGGCTGGGATCCAATCTGGGATGGGTGTGGAGATGGAGGTGGAGGTGGATGCCCTGGGACAGTGGAGGGAGATGAGATGGTTTAGGTGGCTGCCCCACTAAAAGCCCTGTAAGGTACCGCCTGAAAGGTTCAAGCTTCAAAGTAAACGGGTGGACCTGTTCCTGTAGCACGCCGTCTCCGTCACTGGCCTAGGAAGTTCTAGTCACTACCTAGGAAATAAGTTAGTACTTAACTTGACAAATTCCGGAATAAGAGATATATCTAGTTGATCCACGTACCTCAAGTTGTCAACTTGCAGTAGTTGATCCGAATATGAACCACTGATAGCTCTTGATATTCTCCGATAGATAAGGGATGCAACCCTTCCTTTGAAGGCCCTGCTCTGGGATGGAATGTGTGATGCAAATACCGACAGCCCAGGTGAAATTTGGGGAAACCCGAAAAATAATGAAAGAAGAACGATGGGAATTTGAACGGTACACGTGATTGGATTTATCGTTGCAGGACGTTGTGTCTTGTGCTACCAAGGTTGATACAGTATCGAACTGTACTGGAGTGGATGTGCTGATATAGCTTCGCTCTCGCCGAATATCGCTTGTCGATAGACCACGTTGACCCTTGCTCTGATCCCGCTTGGCAGGGTATGCGATGCAGAGCGATATTTATGATATTCTCACTGTAGAACTGAACTGTAGAGCTGAACAAAGAAAACAAGAAACAGTTCAAAGACAACAAGATATGAGCTTCAAATATAGCACACGACTATTGTTCCTCGCACTCGCCGACTCATCAACCCTTGGCATGTCACCCTCTCAAGTCCCGATTCCCTCCTCCAAAAGAGGTAATATCGAACAACTCATACTAATATGCCGGCTCAGCTACAAGGCCGCAGATCTGTCCTAACAGCCATCAACCTTGTTTAGCTTGTAAGCCTGCATCGGCGTTCCCGTGTCTTGGCCCCCTCATCGGACGTTTCCCCCACCAGAGGGAGAAAACGTCACTGCTAAAACGGGCGAGCTGAGCTTGAGGTTCTTTGTTGAAGCTTGGACCCTTTTGCCTGATCGGATAGACGGTTAATTGTCATTGACTTCTTTGAAGATCGAGGTTGGACCTTGGGGTGAGCCGTGCGTTTTGTCGCTTATAGAATGTGGCTTGAGAGACAGATTCCACGATTCTGACCGTTATGGTTGAAGAAACAAAGAGACTCGAATCTGACACTTGAATTGTTAACAATAACATGAGACTTAATACAAAGGATAATGTTCTAATTAAAGAGTACTCTTATTCTGGCCAAAGTTCTACACAACTGTTCCCTTCAACCAAGACTCCAACTTCTGGGAAATCTTCATGATCACTTGACTTCACTAACTGCAATTCATAACCGGTCATTCATGTATACCATTTTATTTTATAATGCTAAAACAGGAAGGTAATCAATAACTTCATAACTCCAAACTCCGGACTGAATACTAAGTCAAGGTCTAATGCAACTATCGCTATGCTATGCTGCCATTCCATAACTCCATAGATCCCGATTTGTGTCTTCTAAACCCAATCAAAAACGTGATTTTTTAGGCAACTCTCTGACCAGCGGAGAGCATCATACTACTACATCAAGCCCATGACTCTAGGCCCGCTCAATGGAACTTGATCATCGCCACTTGCTGCCTGTCAAGGTGACTTCTTAGTGCTCACTCTTCGACTGCTCCTCCTCAAAGGTGAGCCCTGAGCTTGCTCACCAGCGCGACTAGACGCCCGGCTGGGGGGAGATTCACCCCAAAGATCGGCTTTGTCACTGACGGTCAACGAAGGAATTCTCCCGTTCTGTTGTGGAGAGGTCACAGCCGGGCATTGTTCCTCAGTAACCTTGGTAGAGGTTGTAGGGAGTGCCAGGCCAGAGGACTGTACCTTTGCTGGGGGAGTAACAACCTTGACTTCGGTCTGAACAGACTGAGGAATGTTTCCAGCAGATAGGCGGCCGCTTTGTCGCGGTGTTGCGACAACCTGATCTTGGCGATGAGTCTCTCCATCGGGAGTCGGGTGCACATCATTCTGTGGTTCAAACAAGAGTTGGCTGGGTGAAGGAATAGCGCTGAGTGATGCCCTTTCTCCCTTGACGGGAAGCTGAGATCCATCGTATTCAAGCGCCCAGTCATTCTCAACGGAAACACTTGAAAGCATCTCGTTGAAGTTCTTTGTCGAGCCATTAGGTGTCAATTGGAGGGACTTTCGCGTAGGAAGAAGTCCATTGGGGGTACTCGAAGTAGGCAACTCACCCAGCTCAGGCGCAGCATCCTCTTGTCCTTTATGCGTCTTCTTCCATTCCCTGAAAGCGTTTTCGCGGTCGACCCACCAGTCAAGCCGACCCATGTGAAATTCTATGGTCTTCTTGAACATCTCAGGCTTTTTCGCATTGCGAATGTCCCGCGTCCTTTGACGAGCGCCAGTTTCGTTATCCTTATGATGGCTACACAACGCGAACGAAAGAGAATCTTCGTGTTTCGCAAAAGGAACTTGAATAACTCGGCCTTGACGCTTTCTCACCCAAGGTATAATTGTCCTTTCAACAATGTTTGCGTCAGAATCCCGAATGATCGCCATTGGGTTACATTCCTCCCAGTCAAGCTCGCGCGTATCTGGCTGCATCTTCCCAACTCTCAGCAATCCTGCAGGATCTATGCACCGCTCGAAGCACCAGAGGTGCATAGTGCCAGCCATCTTGAAAGGATCTTTCTCTCCATTCGAGGTCGCTTCATGAAACTCATCGAACGCTACTCGGAACCAGCCATGGCGGATTGTGTTGCCTTTGACGGGACAGTCCCCATAGCGGCACTTATTGTCGGCCTCAACGGTTCGGTGTTTGGACTGCGCCGGATAGTGTTGTAGCCAGATTCTTAAATCGCGAGGACAGTTTTTGATATAGTCCTTCAGGCCCTCGGCCGAGAGCCTAAATTTAGGATCCCATTGTCCATCTCCATTCTCTAGGTAATGGTATTCGAATCCTTGAGAGGACCGCCAGTTCAGCTCATATATTGGGAATTTATAAACTTCGCTGGCTGTAACCTTGGATTTCTTTCCACGTTTGATCTTTAAACTTCGCGCAATCTTTCGAGGCCTCTTCAAAGGCATTTCTTCATCGGAGTCTTCGTAAAATTTAGCTGACCGCTTAGGAGCTGCCAGCAACCCGATCGGCTGTCGATATGGTGCTTGGTATGGTACCTGCTGACGTCCTCGGTGTGGTGCTCGAGGTGGTGCTCGAGGATGCTGGGGAACTGCCTGCGGAAAGCATTCACCAGGGTGAGGGTCGAGGAAACAACCCCCGCATTTGGCTACTTGGATCGTTTTGTGCATAGGCTGGTAGAAGGCTCCGTTTTGAGCTTGAGGCGGATACTGAGTTATGCCAAGAGGAATTTGATTCCCCTCGATACCAAGTTCTGGGTAGTTACAATGGGGCTGATAGGAATTGTACTCGGGCTGAGGCTGAATGAAGCTGTCTCGAATTAGATGAGGTCGCCCATTAGCGGATGGTACGTACAGGTCTGCTTGTCCATGAGGACTATAGAGTGCCAAAGGAGTATTTGCCGTGGGGTCAACATGTTGGGTGTTTGAATTGGAGACCGCAGTGCATCCTAGGGACATGTTGGGTTGTGGAATAGAAGCTTCCCAATGATTAGGTTGATAGCCTGGTTGAAGCTGCTGCTCCAAAGATGTCCTAGGCATTTGAATTGCTTCCTGTAGCTGATGGCTAGAACGAACCGTCGGATTGCCCCAGTTGTTGGAAGTTTCATGCGATAGAGGGTTCTGGTTCAATTGAGTACCCAAGTCATGGCTCTGAGTAAGGGCTGGATCAATTTGATCAATCGAACTCAGATCATTTTCCAGGGCTGCATCCACAGGCAGGTTGTCAAGTTGTCGGAAGTCAAATTCGTCAAGATTTCCGAGCAGCTCTCCGGACTTATTGCCTTCGTAATTGGTGTCAACACCATTCAGGTATCGTTGGTTATCGTTTTGTAGAGTGTTGTCCATATACAATGGGCCGGAGATATCCACACTGTCCATATTGTAACAGTGGAGGAAATGATATTCCTGAGACTTGCTGGATTCTGTTGGAATGCTGGAGTATGTATTCAAATCTAATGGAACCAGCGATGTGGTATGCGAGTTGAATGGTCACCAGAACCGCGGAGCTGTTCAAGATGTGTCAAAGAGGGTTCGGGAGCAGATGATTGCTTGAATATGAACAAAAAGGGAATTTAGGGATAGATGACATGCTTTATATTACTACGAGATAGTATAGATACAGCGCGATCTAGCGACACATTGTCTTCGTTCAGGGCTTTGTTCGATGCGAAAGAACCAGATCCGAACACAAGTAAAGGCAAGATGTGCGGCTGTTAGTCGAACAAGGACGTCTCAGTGGAAGAGAGAGTGTGTTCAGCTGTCTTTGTCTGAAGAGACCCTATTTAGAGCCCCGAACAAAAAAGAACAACTCGGGAGAGTCGATGCTTCGAAGCCAGATCCCATTTTGGGTTCTCTGTTCTGTCACTTTTAGATCCTGGCGCCTTGTTAGTACTAGAACTATGAAAGAACAAGTGCCAAAGAGAGTTGTAAGGGATTTGATCAGATTAAAAACATGTTTTTCTACACAAGTGTTCAGAACAGGTCTGTGTTATGTGTGTCTCATCATATGGAAATAGAAATGTTATGAAAGAAAAAGAAAGTAGACATACCAGATGATTAGGTCATTGAACCAAATTCGATGCAGAAGGAGATACTAGTCTGGTGAGCAATATTGGGTCATTGTAGTCTACTGTAGCAAGTGTTGAGCCTTATTGTCAGTTGATCTGACCTAGACGACACATGACTTCATTATGTCTTGAGGATATCTCAGAGCGATCCGAGGGATCAAAGGGCTCACTGCGATGGTCTTGTTGCTGAAGCATGTTGGATGTTGTTGAAGTAGTAAAATTGGAAGGATTTTTTGAGATCGTGAGGGAAGAGGTGCAATGTGGATCCGGAATTCGGACCAGTAACCTCCGATCTTGGATAGCTTACCCTAGATATCTCGAGCCATAGAGCTCGCTGGAGTTTCGGAGTATTGAGTGAACAGATAACATTGGTAAGATCCAGCTGCTGTTATTATCTTGGAGGTTGCTTTGTGGTGGTTGCTGTTATGCTAGCTACCATGAGGCCAACTCAGGTTTCTTAAAATAGACTACTCCATTCAACACCAATAGTTGCTGGATGTGGCCAAGAGAATGACATATCTAACGCCGCGCATTTCCCAAAAGACATTAGATTCACTTATACGACCTTGACTAAAAGCACCGAGCCTGCCGAATACTATGACTGCTGACCCTTTTCAGAAGAAGAGCTTCAAGTCAAGGATATTTATCTTGCTTCCTGCAGCCAATACTACGCTAAAACAGTGACCAGCCACTAAATTTAGCGACCAACACATATGCTCGGAGCTGCACGAGAGGAGGGGCAGCGGGAGGGATGAACCCGCAAGGGACCGTATTCTCAGCTAAAAAAACTGGTTAAAATGGTGATACAGCCAAAACGGCCCAGGGGCACCCCGCCCTTTGATCCAACGGGCCCTGTCCTTAGAACCAATAAGAGCAATCTCTTGCCCGTCCTCCAAGGCTTGAGTTGAGACTACGTCACGAGACTCTGCTATTTCGTCGGGTCCCTTCAACTGGACCTGTAGAGAGACTCCGTGGCTAACCTCATAAATCCACCAAACCTCATCCTTACAGCGGTCACATCGCCCGACACCGCCATCATGGCTGAAGTCAGTCCAGAGCTTCAAGAACGGCTTGAAGAGTTGGATCGCGAGCTTGAGGTTAGTAAAATGCTACTTGATTGCTCACCAAATTCCCATCTTTGTCCCAATGAATTGACTTTGGCGCTTCGACACGCCATTGGAGCTGGCTTAAGATCGTTTGTTGATGTCGCATGCGATCAAAAATCATCCTATAAACATATCATGGCTAACTTTGAGCTCTACGTAGGAAGGAGATATTACACAGAAGGGGTAAGTTACTCTGCGACTTACCCATTAACTTTTACCGTTCAAACACTAACGCGCCGATAGCTACCAGAAGCGACGAACTCAGCTCTTCTCACAATTCCTCGGTTCACCTCCACCCCAAGTTGCTGCTCTCGCCGAACCTCAGTCTGGCCTACGCATACACTCTCCCGATGACTCGGCCCATCCTTCAGGTGATGGTCACCGCGCCGCTGCATATGCCTCTCTCGGTGCTAGTAGCGGCCCGATCCCCGATACACCGGATTCACACATATATCAACCACATTCTGGCTATGGCCCGTCTTCAGAATCACCTAGACCTCCAGAACAGGCACCGGCTTCGCTTTTGCGACCGGGAGGTCCTATGGCTGCAGGATCAACAGCTGCCCACCGAGACTCTCTCTTCTTCTCCCCCTCGCATGTCGTTGAACCCGAAACCCGTACAGGTACTATGAGATCAGGAGATTATGCCTTCAGACCAGAGCAGCAAGGTGCATACCCTGATCAGCAGTATCAACCGCAGCAACAGTATCAACAACCACCACAACAGCAACCTGATGGACGAACTACAACACTACTCGATTCGCAAGGATATTTCTCGGATTTCGCAGGACAGCAGCATTATGACCAGGGCCAAACTGTTGAGTATGCAGGACCTCAGCAGCGATACTCCTCCAGCGATGCCTTTTCTCCTACCGCCGCGATGGCACCTCCAATGCTCACAACCAACGATCTTCCGCCTCCCGAGGCCCTCGAATACCAATTACCCTTAGAACCTCGAGAAGTCCCCTTCGCTATCCAAGATCCTCATGACGATTCCACACCAATGTCAAAATTCGATAACATCGCAGCTGTGCTCCGACATAGAGGCCGAACGATCGCCAAGAAGCCAGCATATTGGGTGTTGGACAGCAAGGGCAAGGAGATTGCTTCCATTACGTGGGACAAGCTGGCGTCCAGAGCCGAGAAAGTGGCCCAAGTTATCAGAGACAAGAGCTCTTTATATCGTGGTGATCGAGTTGCCCTTATCTATCGTGATTCTGAAGTCATTGACTTTGCCATTGCCTTGTTGGGATGCTTCATTTCTGGAGTTGTCGCTGTGCCCATCAACGACTTGCAGGACTATCAGCGTTTGAACCACATTCTTACAACAACACAGGCCCATTTGGCCCTAACTACCGACAACAACCTCAAAGCTTTCCAACGAGATATCACGACTCAAAAATTGACATGGCCAAAGGGCGTCGAGTGGTGGAAGACGAACGAGTTCGGCAGTTATCACCCTAAGAAGAAAGATGACGTTCCGCCCTTGGTCGTTCCCGACCTGGCCTATATCGAGTTTTCGAGAGCGCCAACTGGAGATTTGAGAGGTGTTGTTCTCAGCCATCGAACTATCATGCATCAAATGGCCTGTCTTAGCGCCATTATCTCTACTATTCCTGGTAACGGTCCAGGAGATACCTTCAATCCGTCTCTGCGGGATAAGAACGGCCGACTGATTGGTGGTGGCGCAAGTAGCGAAATCCTGGTCTCATATCTTGACCCTCGTCAGGGTATTGGCATGATTTTGAGCGTGCTGCTGACAGTGTATGGTGGTCATACTACTGTCTGGTTCGATAACAAAGCCGTCGATGTTCCTGGGCTTTACGCCCATCTCCTTACAAAATACAAATCGACCATCATGATCGCAGATTACCCTGGCTTGAAGCGAGCCGCTTATAATTATCAGCAAGAGCCAATGATAACCCGGAATTTCAAAAAGGGAATGGAGCCAAACTTTCAGATGATCAAGCTCTGTTTGATCGATACTCTGACAGTAGATAGCCAGTTCCACGAAGTTCTCGCTGACCGATGGCTTAGACCATTAAGAAACCCCCGTGCTCGCGAAGTTGTTGCCCCGATGCTGTGTCTCCCTGAGCACGGAGGCATGGTAATTAGTGTGCGTGACTGGTTGGGGGGAGAAGAACGCATGGGGTGCCCCCTAAAGCTCGATTTAGAATCCGAAACAGACTCCGACGGCGGAGAGAAGGAAGAAACTGAGAAACCCACAGTCTCCAATGGCTTTGGCAGCCTTTTGAGTGGAGGAGGCACCGCCACAACAGAAGATAAAGCAAAGAACGAGCTTGGAGAGGTTCTTCTGGATCGGGAGGCTCTGAAAACCAATGAAGTTGTGGTTGTGGCCATTGGAAACGAGGCCCGTAAAAGGGTGGCGGATGACCCAGGATTGGTTCGAGTTGGTGCCTTTGGATACCCTATTCCAGATGCCACACTCTCTGTGGTCGATCCTGAAACGGGCTTACTGGCTTCACCCCGTTCCGTGGGTGAAATTTGGGTAGACTCTCCCTCACTCTCTGGTGGGTTCTGGGCGCAGCCAAAGAACACTGAGCTCATTTTCCACGCTCGCCCGTACAAGTTCGACCCAGGTGACCCAACACCTCAGCCTGTGGAGCCCGAATTCCTACGAACGGGCCTGTTGGGTACGGTTATTGAAGGTAAAATCTTTATCCTAGGCCTTTACGAAGACCGTATTCGACAAAAGGTCGAGTGGGTTGAGCATGGACACGAATTGGCCGAATACCGCTATTTCTTTGTTCAGCACATCGTTGTGAGCATCGTCAAGAATGTCCCAAAGATCTACGACTGTTCGGCCTTTGACGTCTTTGTCAACGATGAACACCTACCAGTTGTGGTATTGGAATCAGCAGCCGCCTCAACGGCACCGCTGACATCTGGAGGGCCTCCACGACAACCGGATACTGCCCTTTTGGAGTCATTGGCTGAACGTTGTATGGAGGTTCTTGTGACAGAGCATCATCTTAGACTGTACTGCGTTATGATCACAGCACCGAATACGTTACCACGCGTTGTCAGGAATGGACGTCGCGAGATTGGAAACATGCTCTGTCGCCGAGAATTTGATCTCGGCAACCTCCCCTGCGTCCACGTCAAGTTTGGCGTGGAACATGCAGTACTTAACCTTCCTATTGGTGTGGACCCTATGGGTGGTATCTGGTCACCTTTGGCTTCAGATTCGCGAGCCGAGTTTTTGTTGCCAGCAGACAAGCAATACTCAGGTGTTGATAGACGAGAAGTCGTTATTGATGATCGAACCTCGACCCCCCTGAACAACTTTTCTTGTATCTCTGATCTTATCCAATGGCGTGTAGCCCGCCAGCCAGAAGAATTGGCCTACTGCACAATTGATGGTAGAGGTCGAGAAGGTAAGGGCGTTACATGGAAGAAATTCGATACCAAGGTTGCTTCCGTTGCCATGTACCTGAAGAACAAGGTCAAGGTGAGACCAGGAGACCATATTATCCTTATGTATACACACTCAGAGGAGTTTGTCTATGCCATCCATGCTTGTATCTGCTTGGGTGCGATTATCATTCCTATTGCACCCCTTGACCAGAACCGACTGAATGAGGATGTCCCTGCTTTCCTCCACATCGTGGGAGATTACAAGGTCAAGGCTGTGTTGGTCAACTCTGAGGTGGACCATCTTATCAAAGTCAAGCCTGTGGCCAGCCATATCAAACAATCGGCACAGGTTCTGAAGATCACTAGTCCTGCGATCTACAACACAACCAAGCCGCCGAAGCAGAGCAGTGGATTACGTGATTTGAGATTCACCATCGACCCAGCCTGGATTCGACCTGGTTATCCTGTTATAGTTTGGACATACTGGACCCCTGATCAACGACGCATCTCTGTTCAGCTTGGCCATGATACCATCATGGGCATGTGCAAGGTTCAGAAGGAAACCTGCCAGATGACCAGTTCAAGACCTGTGCTCGGATGCGTGCGAAGCACGACTGGCCTAGGTTTCATCCACACAGCTTTGATGGGCATCTATATCGGAACACCCACCTACCTCCTATCACCTGTGGAGTTTGCAGCTAATCCCATGTCTCTCTTTGTTACTTTGTCGAGATACAAGATTAAGGATACTTATGCGACACCGCAGATGCTTGACCATGCCATGGCTGCTATGCAAGCCAAGGGATTCACGCTCCACGAACTCAAGAATATGATGATTACTGCAGAGAGTCGACCAAGAGTTGATGTCTTCCAGAAGGTTAGACTCCACTTTGCCGGAGCTGGTCTAGACAGAACCGCCATCAACACAGTGTATTCACACGTCCTTAACCCCATGGTTGCATCGCGTTCTTATATGTGCATTGAGCCAATCGAACTTTGGCTTGATACGCAAGCGCTTCGTCGCGGCTTGGTTATCCCTGTGGACCCTGAATCAGATCCTCTGGCTTTGCTTGTACAGGATAGCGGTATGGTTCCAGTTTCGACACAAATTGCCATCATCAACCCTGAGAGTAGAGTTCACTGTCTTGATGGTGAATATGGCGAGATTTGGGTTGACTCTGAAGCCTGCGTCAAGTCCTTCTATGGATCCAAGGATGCCTTCGATGCTGAGCGCTTCGACGGCCGAGCTGTCGATGGTGATCCGAATATTCAGTACATCCGTACAGGTGACTTGGGATTCCTCCACAACGTTAGCCGACCTATTGGTCCTAACGGCGCTCTGGTGGATATGCAAGTACTGTTTGTTCTTGGGAACATTGGTGAGACTTTCGAGATCAACGGTCTGAGCCACTTCCCTATGGATATTGAGAACTCCGTGGAGAGATGCCACAGAAATATTGTGCAGAATGGCTGGTAAGTACGAGACCTCTGAATTATGAATAAGCCTTCTAACAAAAATACAGTGCTGTATTCCAAGCTGGCGGTCTGGTGGTTGTACTCGTTGAAGTCAACCGCAAGCCGTACCTGGCATCGATTGTCCCTGTCATCGTCAATGCTATCCTTAACGAGCATCAGATCATTGTTGATATTGTCGCATTTGTGAACAAGGGAGACTTCCCACGATCTCGTCTAGGAGAGAAGCAGCGTGGCAAGATTCTCGGTGGCTGGGTCAGCCGAAAGCTTAGAACCCTCGCACAGTTCTCCATCCGCGATATGGATGCTGAATCAACGGGAGGAGACGTTATGGACCAGGCTAGAGCATCCATGGTCAGCGTACGAAGCGGAGGCGGTGCCGCTCCAGGCTCATCCAGTCTGAGGAATATTGAGCCAACTCCTCAAATCTTGGAGCAGGAGGAATTTGACCATGCTACTCCTCGTCACGAGTATGAGCCAACACAGACAATGCTCTCTGAGCTGCCCGACGGTCAAGAGACACCAACAGGATTCCAGCAGGCACAATTTGAGCACCCACCTCAATCTGCAGGATCTCAACCGCCAACGCAGTTGGACCTATCTCATCAACCTAACCAAGGATTCGACATTCCCGACTTCTCACGGTACAGTGGCGCAGAGCACGAGCAGAGTCCTGTACACAGACGCCCTGTTCCTGGCCACATACAACCCCCTGAGCCTATCCCGGGGAACGGTCAAGCGCCGCCCCAGATTCGGCTACCAGGTGTGGATGGACGTGAAGAGGGGGGCTTTTGGCAGCAGCAGAACAAGGGAGAAAAGAGCGAAGAGGATTGGACCGCTGAAGCCATCATGCATATGAATCTGGCAGGTGATATGAACCCTCGATGATGATTATTACGACATGGAAAGTGATGAAGCGGAGTTGGAGTTGGGATTCATCTACAAACGAATATAGCAGACAATTGGACTTTAGGCCTATGGCCGTCATTTATTTGCATTCATAAAAGACTATCGAGTTTGGATATCTAGCTTGTGTGTGCTACTTGTTAAGAATTTGGAATGAGTGAGAAGCATCAGTTAATGCCTATCCGCCGGGCGGATTTGTCCTTCGGCCAGAGTTATCGACAGGAGTTCTGTATACTACTGAGTCTTTGCTCCTGTGTCGACCAAGCACAGATGGACGCTCTAGGCCGTTCGCCACACCACATATCGCCCTAATTTATGAGCTTCATCCTAATTATGTTTACGTGTTTCTGAGTGGCAAAAAGCTTGGAAAACAAAAGAGACATTCTAAGGAACAAAAATGAATTCCAGACATGACAGGAACAAAAGATAAACCAATCGACGCAGGCCTGATTCGAACAGACGCCTCCGAAGAGAATAGATTTCTAGTCTATCGCATTAGACCACTCTGCCACTGCGCCTTAGCTGATTGGATGATCATGGTGGTATCTAATTCAGGCTGTGGATGCTTTCTTAGTGTTGTGGATATCCAAGACAACTGGCCCATTCCCCATCTATGCCAACACTATGTGTACAAGTATAAGAATGAACCAAAACAACAGAATGCTTGGTATATAGAGTAGATTCGTTATCGCTGCATCCGTCTCTTTCTTTCCATATCCGCGAGGGCTCGTTTTACTATTCCCTCTGCTTCTGCGATGACATCGTTTCCTCGTCGCCATGTATAAAGGGCTACGCCTAGCCCGTCTAACTGTTCGTGTGCTCTTGCTAATCTCCTCCTCCATAATTCTAATTTCTTATTTACTGCTTGTGGACCCAATGTTGGTGAGCCTGCCGTTGATGTGTTACCGTCTGATCGATAACCTGATCCTGCTGAACCAAATGATGGAGGGGGATTTGATGATGGTGGTGGTAGAGGGTCATAGTCAACGTCTAGGTTGGCCATGTTCTGGTTCGGACGCGGTGGAAGACGTGGATTTTGGTTAGAATCGGTAATACTGGATGGTGTACCACGCCGTCGTGGTGGAGGTGGAGGAGGACGATCTCCTGAATTAGTGCGTGCTGGGATTTTGAAACCGCCATTACTACTACCCGAGCTTTGCTGTGAAGAGTTGTGAATCTGCTTCAGAGGATGAGGCTGTGATGGCTCTCGAACCTGTACGGTTGGCCTTCGAGGTGGGGGAGGCGGAGGTATCTCTTCAGAGTTCTGTCGAGTGAGACCCTTGTTCAACTCTGTAATCGACTTGGCACTCCTCAAAGCAACCGGTTTTGCTGGTCTGGGCGGAGGTGGCTTGCGTCCGCCAAGCAGATCAGTCGTACTGGCACTGTTGGAGTTGGCGTTGGCATTAACGTTTCGAACTTGAGATAGAGCCGCGTTGCGATCGACCTTGGCCTCTGCAGGCTCGTCTGAGAAATCAATCAAAGTTCCCATGGCTGGACCTGTTGGTGGCCTGTTTTCTCCTCGATATCTGCCGGGGCCAAGGTTCTGATACGAAGGATTTCTTGAAACATTTCTTGAAGCGTTGCTAGAAGTAGCTGGGGTCTTTGGCCGGTTGAGATCATATCCTGAATTGGAGTTGAAGAAGGCTGTCTCTTCGGGTGTTGTGACATCTCGAATGAAGACAGCGAGGATCCGTCCGGGGTTGTTAATGGCTAGCTCCGTGTACACCTCCAAATCAGCCTCTCCACTGTCTCCCACAAGGATAAACATCCTCTCAGGGAAATCTCTCAGTAGGCGAGTAAGAGTGGATCGTTTTCGTTCAGCTACTGGCTCAAAGATACCCTGCAACATGCCACTGTATTGCTTGAGATGAAGCGATCCTGGTGGCAGACCGTGCATCTTGAAGAAGCTGGCCAACACCGGAAAAAGCTGCCATGGACTGTTTGAGCAGTAGTGAATGCTCACGCCCATATCAGCCATGCGATTATACCACTCTCTAACACCTTCGACAAGGAGTTCACCCAGATCACGGACGAAGGTATTGCGGAAGATCTCCTTGGCTCCCGCAGAAATATTGGACTTCTTGACTGTATCGTCAATGTCGCTAATGAGACTGACTCCGTATGGTTCAATGACTTTGATCTCCTGAATGGCTGATAGGTCTTCGTCTGCTAAGACTCTAACATGAGTTGGGACAAAGTCGAGAGCAGCACGAATGACAAAATGACCTGCGTCGTTAGTCATGACGGTCTTTGACTGAGATTTCTCGCTGTTGTAGAAGAAGAAAGTGACCGGCATAGCAACAGAAGGATTGGTCATGAAAGGGGCAATTCGAGCCATGAGGTTGGCATTAGCCAGAACAAGATCACTCTCGCTCATTTCGCTGGTAGTAGTATTCGATGTCATGGTTTTGGCTGGCATCGTCGGACTCGAAGGGGCCGAATCTGGAGATTGGTTTCCTCCACGAGAGGGATAGTAAAAGCTATCCGTGAGAGGATCATCGTTGTCGGGCGTCTTCTCACTGAAACCTCCCTGGTAAGCCACTTGCTTCTCTCGCTGTCCAACTCGCTCAATGCGCCGAGCCTCAGATTCAATTTTTTCCTGTTCCTTTTGCTCTTCGTGTATTTGATGATGTGTACGTGGAAGTCCAGTCTCAGGATTATATGTTTGGTCAGCTCTGGGCGCTGGGATGCCGCTGAGTTGCCGCGCCAAACCGATGAGAATTCTGTTTCTCCTCGTCATCGGACCAGTGTGAGGTGAATAGATCCAGCCTCGGACGTCGACATCAATAATTGCTCTCTCATCTTCGTTCCGTTCCCACTCTTGTCGCCAGAAATCTTCATCCCTGATACTTCCATGCGGCGCATCTGAGTTGTGCATGGCCATCTCGCCCCATTCTCGCTTCGTATGCTGTTTTGCGTATGAAGGAAACAGTACCATCTGGCTGTCGCCTTTTACGGTAATCGCAACATCTGGAAATGCGCCGGGGATGTGTATCCGTCCGTGGTTCTCGTGTCCTGAAGTCGCAGGTCCTGCCCTGGTCTGGGCATACGATTCCTTGATCTCGGACACCGCGGCTTGGCCGCTTCTGTACAGATTTCCCGCCATAGCTGCCAAGCGCTTCCTCCTATACCCCCTCTCGCCATCACCAGGGCTTGTAGCCCTGTTAGAGCCATATCCCATCATTGCTCCTGCTGTCTGAGGCGTTCTATGCGCCACTGAACCCTTGGATCGGGTCCTCGCATGCTTAACGGGTCGATTAGCTTGAGATCCTAGCCAGAGCTGTCTGCCTTGCCGCTTCACAATATCTAGAATGCGCGATTGATCCGCGCGCCTACGCTGGCGCTCAAGAATATATCGGTAAACTCGAGATTGGAACTTGTGCTTGAGAAAAGGAAGAGTGTTGAGGTGGAAATTGAGTAGTCGTTCACGGTATCGGTCTCTTACGGCGCGAGGGAACAGGAAGCGCGCGAGGCTCTGCTTGTGACGCGGATGAGGGCGATACGGACCGAAGAATCTGAACAGCGCCAGCTTGTCGGCTTTTTATAGGAATTGGACTGTACTGGGGGCTGACAGTTGGGAGGGACAGATCTCAGGCGGCTGAGTCTTCTGATGGGGGGTTGCTCAGCCTGACACTGACACTGGCAGGGTTGTCAGTTAACGACGGAAAGGATGACTGTAGCACATGATTTGGACGAGTTTCAGTGTATTTGAGATGGTTTGCTGCTCTCAGATACCGAGACATAGAGAGAGAGACAGTGTAGCTCGTGACCCTAGTCTCGTCTAGACAGTTCTTGTGCCGATCGACCTTACGTCATCATCCATGACACTCTAATAAAACCAGCTGTACCTCGCCTCAGGCAGATGGAGACCGCCCGGGCCCAAGGTACTGACTGCAGTAACGGGCACCCGTAATTAAATCGGAGGTATCCATAGAATAATATGCCGAGATCCAGTTTTAACCTCCGAAAATTTACTCTTAGGTACCGGCTGGTGTTTTTGAGGCTGAGTCGGTGATCGGTGTTATCTTGACTTTACGATAATTGGCTTGTTCGTACCTATTCGATTGTTCTGAATACCCTTTCAGACAATCTCAGTCTTTGTACTGGTTGACCAAAGCTTATCTCCATAGAACACTCAACTTAACTTAGTCGAATTCTAGTTGACCATCATTACCTAGATACCAATAATCAGGTATATCTTCAATAATTCCGGGGATAACTCTTCTCCAATCTACACTAGCAAACTTTTAATGGGGCCTCCTCCGACTCCGGATTCGGATAACAGCGGGCAAATGAGGTACAAGCAAAAGCTACAGAGCAATTGTATCATTTCGCAGGGGAATGCCCCTCCAAAAATGTCAATTACCTTGTCCTCGACTCGCTGTAACCTCCGACCTCAGGGCGCGCCTCTACTGCTTCTGCACGTAATACCCCGCCTCCGCTACCGTGACTCAAACTTTTTGACTTTTGACTGACTCAATCTTTTTTTGACATCTCGTCTCTCAACTATTTGTATTCGTGCTTCTTCCCTCTTCTTTCTCGTACTTGACAGACAAACTCTGTTTGGAATTGAGATCAAGTTGCTCTTCAACGTCCCATTGCCAAGATGACTATGTAAGTTGCGATATCGGCCCTTTCAATCATGCCATGATATTAACTTTTTCTTTCACAGGCTCAAGGAACCCTGGAAGAAATACAAGCCGTTTAAGGTGAGTTTGTTTTCAGTCAACTCTAATTGATCCCACGATTAATATGTTAGGCTCCTAAACTGCCAAATCGAACATGGCCCGACAAGACCATTGACAAGGCCCCTCGATGGCTTTCGTACGTCACCAATTCACATTCATGAGATGCCTGAATAATACTAATTCCCTTCAAGAAGTTGTCTGCGTGATGGCAACCAGAGTCTGCCTGACCCCATGGTACGTTCCTCAATTCACACGCGCAATTGCGACACGAAACTGACCTTCCATGATAGAACGGCGAGGAGAAATGGCGATACTTCAAGATGCTCTGCGATCTGGGCTACAAGGAGATCGAGGTCTCTTTCCCTTCTGCCTCCCAAACCGACTTCGACTTCACCCGACGCCTGATCGAGACCCCAGGAGCTGTTCCCGACGACGTCTTCCTACAAGTCCTGTCCCCCTGCCGACCTGACCTCATCCGCAGAACCGTCGAGTCTGTCCGCGGTGCCAAAAACGCCATTATTCACATCTACCTTGCTACAAGCGCATGCTTCCGCCAAGTAGTCTTCGGCTACACCGAAGAGCAGACCCTGGAACTTGCTGTCGAGTGCACCAAGCTGGTCAGATCTCTGACAAAGGATAACCCCGAGGCCTCTGGCACCAATTGGCAGTTCGAATTCTCTCCTGAGTGCTTCTCAGACACAGATCCTGACTATGCTGTCAAGGTCTGCCAAGCTGTCAAGGCCGCTTGGGGACCGAACGCAGAGAAGGGTGACCAGATTATCCTGAACCTTCCTGCCACAGTCGAGCTGGCGACACCCAACGTATACGCCGACCTGATCGAGTACTTCTGCAACAACATTGGCGACAGACAGGATGTTTGTATTTCTCTGCATCCCCACAACGACCGTGGATGCAGTATTGCTGCAGCTGAGCTTGCTCAAATGGCTGGCGCTGACCGAGTAGAGGGCTGTCTGTTTGGTAACGGTGAGCGAACTGGAAACGTCGATCTCGTTACCCTGGCCCTCAACCTATACACACAAGGTGTCAGCCCCAACATCGACTTTTCCGACCTGAACTCAGTTATCGACATGGTCGAGTCCTGCACCAAGATCCCCGTCCACCAACGTGCCCCCTACGGTGGCAGCCTGGTATGCGCTGCTTTCTCTGGCAGTCACCAAGATGCTATCAAGAAGGGATTCCAGGACCGCAAGGCCAAGGGTCTGGGCCACGAGGACCCCTGGAACGGCATGCCCTACCTGCCTCTGGACCCCCGAGACATCGGCCGCAACTACGAGGCCATTATCCGTGTCAACTCTCAGTCTGGAAAGGGAGGGAGCGCTTTCATCGTGCATACTAAGCTTCAGCTTGATCTTCCCCGCGGTCTCCAAGTCGCCTTCTCCAAGGTTGTTCAGAAGCAGAGCGAGGAGGTTGGACGCGAACTCCTGGCTAGTGAGATCACCTCTCTATTTGAGAAGACCTACTTCCTCAACAACAACCCTCATTTCAGTCTGGTAGACTACAGCATCACCCCTGACCGATCGAGATCGCCCGCCCCCTCAGCCGAGGGCAGAACTCAAGATACCAAGGACTTCATTCGTATCTTCGAAGGTGTCCTTCTGGTAAATGGCAAGGAGATTAAGCTACGCGGTCGCGGTAACGGGCCTATTTCCAGCATGGTTTCTGCTCTCAAGGAGCTTAACATCGAGTTCGACGTCAATGACTACAAGGAGCACGCCATTGGCGAGGGACGTGGTGTCAAGGCTGCATCATATATCGAGTGCAAGCCCGTCGGCAGCAAGCAGTCAGTCTGGGGTGTTGGTATTCATGAGGATGTGGTACAGAGTTCCCTGATTGCTCTCCTGAGCGCAGCCAGCAACGTAAGCCTTTTGACCCCTCCCTATCTGTAGAATCACCACTAACATAATATGTAGTTCGTCACCAGCAGACCCCCAAGCCCTGTTCAGAAGACCGCTGCAATCCCTGCTCCTCAAGACACTCCTAGTGTGGTGTCTATTCTGGAAGAGAAGGCAAATGGTATGTGAAGAGAATAAAAACAAGAAAAGAAAAAGAATAATGAAAAGGGGGCCTGCCTCTTGATTTGCCGCAAACCGCTTGGCATGCATATTTGTACAGTTAGTTCATTGCGTTCATATGAATGACGGGCGCGGGTGATGAAAAGCTTTATCATGTTGAGGAGTTGGTCAAAAATTGAAGATAATTGACTTGAGAAAACTTTCAATCGTCTTGATGGGTGCCATTGCATCATGTGTTTTGGCCCCGTATCGTCTTCCGTGTCCCTCTAGTGATGTCCGAAGCATATCACATCATCGTATGCCAACGTTTCAACCGTGCTTGATGATCTGAAGAGATCTTTGCCTTCAAATGTCAGTAAAACGCTGAGTGACGGAAGCCAAGCTCACATTACAAGGAAAAATCTAGGAATGTCTCATACGACCATCGAGGATCTTCGCCCGTGTAGCTAAGGTAACTGGAACAAGTGACGATGCTATCAAGTTTTTGAACATGTCTTGAAGTGATCGCCCTTCAGGTCACAGCCGTTGCCACCAACAGTCAACTTCAAGAGCGGTGAACTCTTGCAGTGGACCTAAAACCCTCAACCTTCAAGAGTAGTATGTACGGTAGGTCAAGGTTCTTATCCACTATCGTATCCAAACGGCCGAAAGTGATCAGCGCCTCGCTCTGCCGTTGTCAGCTGCTGATCATAAAGTTGTCCCAAACTCTCATCAGCTGAACGAGAATGTTCTAAGGAAGTTTATTAAGACAAGGGAGGCTTGGTCGACCGCTAAGAATGTAGTGGAAATGTCGATCTCACTGTGATAGAGTTCGTGTTTAAGACCTGGATCTACGAGACACGAGCTTATTTGAGTCATTGGAATGCCAACCGGCGATTCAGAAGTTGAAGGATAACGGCCTTTGGAGACTTAATTTGCTAATTACTGAGACAACTTAACGTCGGTGTTCATCAAGTTGATCAAACTCACGGTGTGTATGTCTGAAGACAGTCGACAAAAAGCTCACCACTGGTATGCGTACATGCTCAGCTTGACGCAAGGAGGAATCACGTCAAGACAGTTTCTCTTGGCAGATGTCAAGAAGACTTTTGATAATCATTCAAAGGTAATACTTTGACTCGTGTGTAATTCATCATTGTCGAATAAACAGACAAGTTGCTGTGATCGGCTTGATGACCAACCTTGGCTCCATTCGGAGTTTCAGCTCAAACCGAATGATAATGGTCACCTAATGTGATTTATGAAGAAATTGTTACTACCGAGTTATCAAATCAGAAAAAGAAGAGAAATCAGAGTATGTTTAAGTCTGGGAACTTACATTAGTCTCTTGGTCTAGGCTAAGTCGATATGCATCACTAAGACACGAACTCCGCCTTGTGTCACGGTAATAGAAATAATATACGTCAGTGATAGTTGCTATGCCAATCATGTTCTTTTTTAGTTTGCGCATATTGGATGAGTTACTAGTGTCAGACCTCCTGCTTCGGGCACACCTCAAGTCAAAGTCCATGCCCATACTGCACTGACATAAAGTTATACTTCGCATATTATACGTTATTGGGTTGTGAAGTAGATGCCTTTAGTCTTATCCTGGCTCTTGAAAAGTTGAGAAAGCATTATACAGCCAACAAGCCTGTATGGCGTCCATACCCCTATCTGATCTCGATCTCGACATCTAATCGATCGCAGAATGAAGCTTAGACCCCTCATGAACACCCTCAAACAAGGTTCCGTCACCTTACAGTTGAAATTCGACTTCTTCTAGAGATTTTGAGTGCATTGTCTCAGAAATGACCAAAATGTTGTAAGTAAGGGTTCGCGCTGATGGCCTAGAACCCACTGTGCCGTGAAGTTGTTGTTATTCTGGCTTAGATCTGTGATGCAAGATATTCCATAAGTAGTGAATACACCGCGGATTTGACTTGGATGTGAGACAAAAGATAGCTCCGAAGTATTTTCCGTTGTCAAATAACGGCAAAGTGACAGTTATCTAAGACACCATGACAACCACTCAACGCCTCGGAAGCTTCCGACTGGCCATTAACCCTGCTTATAGATGTAAGATCAATCTCCTCATCACATGTCTTAAGCTACAGTGATAACCACAATAGAGATATCCGATTTGCGATATTGTGCAGCGCCAAGATTACATAGGTGCTTCAAGTTTCGAGACCATTGAGGGTCATTATGGTCATTAGCTAAGTGGCTGGAGGAGCATGACCTAATATCTTTTCTCCGAGACACCAAGCGGAGGGTTGATGAGACTCGTTCGAGGTTGCTATGAATCTGTGTTTGACATCGAATCAGTCAGTGATTTGAGAAACTACAAGTTCACTCCAAGCCAAATTTCTACATATAGACACTAAGTACGGGAAACAAACACGGCACGTCTTGAACTAACCCCAGGAACTAAGATAGTGCCGGAGTGCTATTGTAATAGCCTTTCTCAAACTAGCAATTCAAGTAAGTCTAAGCCGAGTAAAGTTGCCTGCCGTCCAGGTCTTAAACGCCCGACTATCACCGTTGTCTCCCCCAAGCGTAGATCTCCTCCCAATGGTCAATAGCCAACAAACTCTGAAGATCCAGACCGATCGACCGTTCCAGACGCCAACTGTCTCTCCCCAACATGCGTGTTTCTTTCAAAAGGGCAATACCGCCTACACATCCCCCCTCTCCTGAACAAGCGCCTCCCCATAACGGCCCGGCGGCAACGGCGTGATCCGAGACTGCAATAGGTTTAGTCTTTCGGAGTAAATTGTCAAAGTTACTCTGAGGCGCCGGAATGGTGTCCAGTCTAGAGTGTCTGGGCTTTGGAATGTTGCTCGGGAGGGTTGCCCAAAACTTGTTAGCTTGCACTCGATAAGCCGTGGAGGTTAGTTGTTGAGATCGAGGTGGCGATTTATACGATGAAGTCTGGATTTGGTGTTGGAGTGAAGTGTATATAACCTGCTTGGTCTGGAGGAAGAAAATATCATTATCACCATCACTTCACACACAATTCATCAACTCACCAACTCCTCACCTATTCAAGACTTCTTAATTATCCGAGTTACTATAATCACAATGAAGTTTCTTAGCCTCCTCACTCTTGCTTCCCTTGCCACAGCTTCTCCTTTCCGTCGGCAACAAACTGTCACAGGAACCATCAAGTCCTCAGTTGACGCTCTATCTGACTCCTCAGTAGTGACTATCAACGAGATCAGTAAGTCACTCTCCTAAAACGGCTGAAACCTTTTCCATACTAACAAACTGCCCCAGTTGACGGAGTCCTCCTTATCAAGAACAACGTAGATGCTCAAGTCATCGTGGAAGTCCAGGCCGCTCTCAAGGCCAACTACGAAGCCATCGCCCAAGGCCTCGCCACTTCCACAACCAAGATCGTCAGCGTTACTACAGGAGCAGCAGGCGGTGTTGCAGTTCAAGCTATTGGCCTCACAAACCAACAGATCGTGACACTCACCGCCTCTATTCTCCTTGTTATTGACATCCTTGAGAACATCGGTGCCACAATCACCGTTACAGTTACAGACCTGACTCCTGCTCTGCGGGCTACATTCGAGTCTGAAATCGCTGCAGTCAAGGATGCTCTGAACCCCTTCATCAGTCCCCTCTTCCTCTTCGCAGCTGCTGTACGAGCTGTGAATGTTGCTGGAAGTGCCACTATCACTGGTCTCGACAACGCCATCGTCAACCTCATCAGAGTCCAGAGCGAACTGGCTGCATCTATCGGCATTACCCCTATCGATCTTTAAATTTGAAACTGGTCTTGGCGAATGTGTTATGAGGACTTTCCTTTACAAATAATGAAGCGATATCTAGCGTGCTTCTTCCGACAAAAGCAATGATGCTAGCGGTATAGCGAGCGATTACACACTCCTTGATACTTAATATAGTAATTTTCCTTATGAACCTTCTGGACCAATAATTCGTGATAATTTGTAATGTACGACCCTGGAAAGTGTAAATATGAACGGATTCGTCAACTGGCGTTACATCAACGTCAGATTGTCGATCAGGGCTGCATAGATCAACAGGCACAAATCCTTTCAAACCTTATTGCAACATTCCTCACAAATCGCCGAATCAGGTTAGATACACCTAAGAGATCAAAGACGAAGACGGTGTGTATGGTCATGAGTATAATTAACCTAAATCTACCTATACATCGCTGCCAAATAAACTCCTCTAAACTTTTAGCTCATCTCCTCTTGCCGCCGGCTTTACCCTTTCCCTTGGGTTTGCTGGGAGCCGCGTCTTTCTCTCCGCCCTTACTCGCCTTTCCCTTGGCCCTTGCTTTGGCCTGTTCTTTATGTCGGGCCTTCATATCAGCCTCTGACGACTTGCCCTTTCTCCACTCTCCGCCACCCTCGGCACGTAATTGCTTTGCGTCAAGGCGTTTCTTATCCTTGTTGCTTAGCTTACCCGTCTTCTTCTTCATCGCCTCTCTCATGCCGTTAAGCTCATCTCGGCCAGCTTGCTTAGACTTCTTCTTGTCGTGTTCAGACTCAAACCATGTTCGCTTAGGTCGTCCCTTGATCTCAGCCTCGTGCTGGATCAGGTTCTCTCCCTTCTTGACTTGCATCTCGACATGGGCCAGCTGCTTCTCTTCCTTCTCTTCCTGCATAATCTCCTCAATTTCATCATCCATCTCGTCGATCTGTGCTTGAAGGGCATCGACCTCTCCAGAATCAATCTGTCGGCTGACAATCTTGGCACCTTGAGCCTTGCCTGCCTTCACGGCAGCCTTAACGACCTTGCGGTCTGTCTCAGAAGCCAACGTTAAAGCCGTACCCTTGCGACCAGCACGAGCCGTTCGACCGACTCTGTGGACGTAGATTTCTAGTGACTGAGGCGCTTCGTAGTTGATGACGGTATCGACGCCCTTGATATCAAGACCACGGGAAGCAAGATCGGTGGCTAATAGGTACGCCACCTTGCCATCTCGGAAATCCTCAACACTTGAGATACGCTAAATAGTGTTAGTGATAGTCATAGCTGCGGATCGGAATATGACTAACCTGTGTTTGGTTCATGCTACCGTGGAGCTCGGCACATGAGAGACCAAGTAAACCAAAGATAATTCTAGCTCGATGAGCCTCCTTCTTTTGTCGGAAGAAAATAATAACCCGCTCCTTGTAAAGATTCTTACACACATGTGCCAAGTAACCCATTCGCTTCTCCTCTCGACCAGGTCGTAGACGAACGAACTCTTGCACCAGTGTAGTAACAGTCTTCTTCTGAGAATCCACCATAACCCTAGCGGGCTTGTTAAGGCCAACCTTGATAAGACGGTCGACAGTGGATGTCATGGTAGCGGAGAAGAGCATGGTCTGTCGTGATTTAGGGAGTGTTGTAAGAATTTCGTTCAGTTCGTCGGCGAAACCGTCCTCGAGCATACGATCAGCTTCATCAAGAACCATAATCTCAACAGTGTCAACGTTGAAGCTGGCAGAGTTTCGCATGTGATCAATGAAACGACCGGGAGTAGCAATAATGACATCTGGTCGCAACTTCAGCTCGACCTCCTGAGCCTTGAGACTCAGACCACCGACAGCGAGGGTGAACTTGATATCAGTGAAGGCAGCAAGCTTTGTGGCGACAGCGTGACATTGGATAGCCAATTCACGAGTAGGGGTAAGAACAACGACTCGCGTGGTGGGAATTTTCTTGGGTCGGTATAGTAGACGTTCCAGGATAGGAACAATGAAGGCACCGGTCTTTCCGGAACCAGTGACAGCACCACCGACCAGATCCTTACCCATAAGCGCGATAGGGATTGTTTTTGCTTGAATGGGTGTAGGTTTGGTGAATCCGACTGAAGCAAGACCACGGAGAATTGGACGTGATAGAGACATGGCTTGGAAAGAAGAGGCACTCTTTTTGCCAGATGTCTCCTCTTCCTCAGGAGCGAAGAAAGCCTTACGCTTCGCTTCCTCTTCTGCATCCTCCTCATCGTCACTATCGTCGGAAGCATTGTCGTCAGGGTGTCCAGTGGGAGTAGCGACAGAATCGTTGTCTGAGGCGGCCTCATCGTCTTCCTCGTTCTCCTCCTGGTCTTCAGCTCCAGATTCTTCCTCCTCATCTTCGTCCTTCTCATCGCCAGATTCTTCAACATCAGAAGCAACGTTCATACCGAATGCGTCGTCTGCGAGAACCTCGTCATCATCGTCGTCCAGGTCAACGTCCATGGCTTCGCTCTCCTCAGCATCGGCAGTCTCTTCGGGGTCAGATTTTCCAAGCTTCTTTTCTCGGCGCCTTCGAATAATCTCGTCCAGATCTACGCCCTTCTTGTCGACAGCCATGCCCTTCTTTGCGCCATCAAAACCCCATCCCTCGAATTCTTCTGTACCAAGGTCGGCAGCTTCCTCACCACCAAATTCGAATTCAGAGTCCATAGCACCATCGTCGTCGTCTTTGAATCCCCAGATACCCTCTGCGGCATCCTCCTCCTCGTCATCTTCAGGACTGGCGGCACGCTTTGACTTCTTTGACTTTTTGCTGGTCTTGGCCTTCTTCTTGGGTGGTTGTGCGGTCACTTCCTCCTCCTCGACAGGAATATCGGCATCGTCGTCAATTGTAAAGATAAAGTCATCTTCGGCGGGTTTTCGCTTTTGTGAGGGCGCCATCTTGACGAATTAAAGACACTCGTCCAGCTCTTTGATCAAGATTTGCAGATGCGACACAAGCAGTGGGGCACCTTTCGCAGCAAATCTCGAACTTTTTTTTCTGCCGCTTCTGTAAATTTTGGCGGTGAGAGCTTGCAACTTTCCTGAAGATCGATAGGCGCCTTAGCACGTGACCTTACACTGGCCACAGCAAGCTACAGGGGGTGATAGCGGGTGGTAGGAGGGGTTCTAGAGTCAGGGTACGTGGCGGTACCTTCTGGGCCAACAAAATCAGCAATAACACAGCGGATGGGCTAGTCCCTCTGGGTACCCCCCACCAACGGCTGTTCGGTTGATTGGGCGACAGGCTACCCATGAACAACTTCGTGGAATCAGTGCGAAGACGGTTGCTTTTAATTTCTCCCCAACTTAACCCGACAAACGCAATCTCTCCTAGCTTCCCTTTTGCGCCGTTCTTCCGTTTGTTTTCTTTCCCGAAACGATATCCTCTATAAACGAACGCCTTTACTCCTTCTCCTACGTCGCTTATCTGCGCTTCACGATTCCGAATAATAAAAAAACAACCCCAAACAATCAGTTCAAAATGGGCGAGTCGAGGTTGGTGCTGACTTCTGGAGCTGTTTGGGACAGCTACCTCAAAATATTGTTTGTATACTAATGCATGATGTTACAGACAAGAGCTTGTTGCATGGCTTAACAGCTTGCTTCAGCTAAACATCACCAAGGTTGAGCAATGCGGTACTGGGTGAGTCCATTCATCTCTTGTTTGCCCCGCCCCCTCTCTACGGATCGCAGAGTCGTGTTGCACCATGCCATCATGATCGAAGCAAGGAATAATAAACAACACCAAACAACCCCGCGATTGCTATCACGACCACTTCGACGGAGCCTCATATGCTGTCACAATTATACGATCACAATACAAAAGAAACATTATACAACATGACACTTTCTAACACCGCCTTTCTAGTGCCGCTCTCTGCCAGGTTTTTGACAGTATTTACATGGATGTCCCCATGTCCAAGGTCAAGTTCAACGTGAACTCCGAATACCTGTATATTCAAAATTTCAAGGTCTTGCAAAGTCAGTCATCTCTTTCTCCCTCTAGCCCACAAACAACATGCTGACGTGTTCTCAGACACCTTTACCAAGCACCAAATTGACAAGCCTATTCCTGTGTCCGCACTTATCAAGTGCAAGATGCAGGATAACCTCGAATTCCTCCAGTGGACCAAGCGATTTTGGGATCTCAACTTCCCCGACCACGAGTACGACGCCGTTGCCCGCCGAAAGGGTGGCTCAATGCCTCCTGCTGCTGCCGCGCCCCGACCTGCCGCTAGCACTGGCGCTGCTCGCCGTGTAGGCAGTGGAACTCCCAGTGGTGGACCTCGAGTTGCAAAGGCTGCTGGACCCGCTACCGCAGCTCTTCAGCAAGAAAACGCCACATTGAAAGAGACCGTTACAGGTTTGGAGAGGGAGCGCGACTTCTACTTCAGCAAGTTGCGGGATATCGAGCTTCTCGTTCAACAGGCTGTCGACGAAGATCCCGAGCTGGAGAAGCAAGAGGATGGTCTCGTGAAGCAAATCCAAACCATTCTTTACTCAACAGAGGAAGGCTTCGAGATCCCTGCTGAGGGTGAGGGTCTGGATGACCAAGAGACCTTTTAAACTTGTTGATGACATCAAAGTCTTGGAAGATGTAATTAACGTGACCACGATTGGGCTGGGGGGAAACACTGGTTTCTCCGGCACGAGTTAAACACGGCATGGATATGGAGTTGTGACCCCAAACTTTTGGGGAGGGAGTTCGTTGAGCTAATGGACTGCAAGAATTGGCTCTAGAAGCGAAACTTTTCTCTGTACTTGTTCCGGGACTCGTATAGGGTACTCGAGAACGAGGATAAAAATTGATCTTGTTGGACACTCGAGCTTGTGTCGCCGTATTTCGAGTAACGTTGTGGTCAGCCAACGGGAGCGGGACGGGCCGAGGCCTGGAAGTCAAAGCCAAACCTGCGGGGGAGGTAATAGAAACAAGCATGGCTGAGTTGCGCTATCAAAGTAATGTGATGAGTTTGTACATATACCGTTAAAATACCAAAAGTATAACATGTTTGGGCTGGGGTGTGGAGTAGGATGACTTTCAACTTGGAGTCGTGATGATAATGTGTTACTAATAGGCTTTGATATAACAAGCGATCATCTTTAAGAATCCGCAAAGGTCTTGATTGTATCGGACATAGATATCGAAATATTTCAGACCACTAAGATTGGACCATTGTAAACTCAGACTTGGCAGTGGCACTTCAAAAGGCATGCCATTAGGCTTAACCGGGTGAGATGTGAACGATATTCTTGTGGGCTATGACATGAATGATATCAGTCTCCTCACTCGTGATCGTTCTTGTGCAACATTCCGCACATGCCAAGTTGTTGTCTCCCAATAGGGACACTAAGAAGACTGACGCCTTTCCACATCATGTTGCTCTCGTGAATTCAGTTTTTAGCATTCAAACTAAAGGGCTTGAAGATCCGAGTGAGTTCCGTGGCCTTTCTATTCAGTAAGTGGCAGTATATGATCTTTACCCCCAATAGGAAGCAAGATATCTTCATTTCTCACGAGGAACGAAGTTTTCGTTGGACATGACACAAGAAACGACCTCGTTGGAGTAAAGCACAATATAACGTTTGATGCTTAGAAAACCAGTAGTTTTCTAAAGAGCCTCTGGCTGCGCATCAGATATCTCTAATGGCACTACTTTAATAGTGTTTTGTTTCAAGAAAACTAGATACTTCTTGTTGTAGGCATTCTAGGATCTCTCGTACACTCTAGTTGTGGCAATTGACCCCTCGGGCCTCAACTGGACCGATAGCATCCACAAGTTCAGAATGCTTTAGCTCCGTTCGTGTTTGTCAAGCAAGTGATGTTGAATGTTGCACTATCGAACTTAGTCGGCGAAGAAAGCTTTCTCGAGAATTTATGAGTTTGGGCCACAACCTATAAGTATACAACATCATTTATTTCCTATTCTGTGTATCAGTAGAAAAGATCATGTTTCAGGGCCTAAACTCAGGTGTCATGGTATTACTCTTTACTTATGCCTTTGTAAAACATGATTCATGTACCAAAGATCATGAGGGGTTTCGAAGTCAGAGAAATAGCGGTGGTACATTATCATTTACGATAGCCAAGCGAATAAGAAAAGGATGGAGCAAATAAGTAAGTCCTAGTAATAAATAAAATAGCTCTTCAAGGCTTGTTGTAACACTCCTTCGACCAGACTCTACTGATACATGTAAGGATGAGTGTAAGATATGTACTGAGAGAGTATAGAAACTAACGCCGGCAATTATAAACAGAGGAGACTTCAGAGGGGAAACCATAGATCCGACGTCAGTACTAGCGGTTTCAGTTTCTTAGCCATCATGAGAACTCACATGACCTTGTTCATATTGCATTTTGAGGTTCAAAAGGCTTTAATTCTGATGGTTGTTCATAGTGGATCACTCAGCCAACAGGTCGCATGCACGTCCAATTGCAGTTTAGTGCCGTCAATTGCCGAGCGCCGTGACCTTCACCGTCGGTCAGCCACCAGCGCTAAAACACAGCCTGGGCATGCATAATAAGCTGTACGAATACGTCAGGCAGCTTCATTTGATAGACGCCATGACCATGACGCATTTATCATCTTTCATGTCTTAATTTACAGAATCAACATTCGCCATTCAACCACGTAACAGACGAAAACCAGCATTACTTTCTTTCATACTCTCCCTTTCAACGTGAACCCCTTTGCAATACCGAGTAACATCATAGCAACCAAGCTTCAATATGGCACCGCCGCCAGAAATCGCCATCCCTTCCACGAGCGTTTCCGACGAAGGCTCTAAGAAACCCTACACGCTCTACAATATCACACTCCGACTACCTCTCAGGTCCTTTGTTGTTCAAAAGCGATACTCAGACTTCGATGCCCTCCAACAGGCTCTGATGCAACAAGTTGGAGCTCCGCCACCTGAACCCCTACCAGCAAAACACTGGCTGAAATCAACCGTCAACTCTGTTGAATTGACACGAGACCGTCAGATAGGACTCGAGAAATATCTACGAGCGATTGCGGAGTCGCCCGATCGACGATGGCGTGATACCTCAGCTTGGAGAGCCTTCTTGAACCTGCCAAGCTCAAGCACAACAAACTCGGCAGTATCAGCAGGCGGCATGATTAAGAGTGCGGTCGCTGGTGCCGCTGACCCAGGAACATGGTTGGATATCCACAGAGACTTGAAGCAGAATCTGCACGAGGCTAGACAATGCCTGTCACGGCGAGATGCAGCTGTCGATAATGGTAATTCAACGGCCGCGGCGGAAGCAGGCGCAGCGGCCAAAAGGGTTCTTGTCCGAAGTGGAACATTGATCGCAACACTTGCGGATGGACTACGAAAGATACAAGAGTCAAAACGACTGGGTGAGGGTGAACTACGGCGCCGCCGAGATCTGGTTTCCCAAGCCCGAATGGAACGTGAGGGTCTAGATAAGCTCTCTAACAGCATGCCCAATTCAACGTCAGCTTCGGGAAGAGGCGGCTTAAGCCAAGGCCAGGCTTCAGCAACCGACAAAGCTGGACTATTGAAGGGAGGTCGTCCTGCTGGTCGTGTTCTGGGTGCTCCTTTGCCAGAGACTGATAAAACACGGGAGCTGGGTAACGAAGGAGTACTGCAGCTGCAGAAGGAGGAGATGCAAACCCAAGATCTTGCCGTCGAACAGCTCACCGCAGTCATTCGACGACAAAGAGAGATGGGCGAACGAATTCACGAAGAGGTCGAAGATCAGATTCGTCTGCTGGATGAACTAGACCAGGACACTGATCGCACAGGCGCCAAACTGAAGGTCGCGAACAATCGGATCAAGAAGATGTGACAGTTACCTCTCCTGCTGCTGGTAAAGCTGGTTCTATTTGTGGTACAAGTTGCCGTTTGGTGGCTTTGGATTCTAAGGGTGTTATCTAATGGGCTTTCATGGGTTGCAGACATTGCGACATTCCTGGTACAGACTCGATAAGGAAGCGTTTGATATGGGCATGCAAGGCGTCTTGTGTTGCTTTGCATTGAAATGGGGTTCTGATTTGTTAGTTATTGTATAAACTGAACTGGTAAAGTAATATTAGATTGGCAGGCAAATGAAGGCTGAATGCATCACCGTTGAGTGTGCACATGAAAGTTTACGCAGCATATGGAACCTTGTTCCTTGTCTAAAGCAAATTATGTTGAGTCAATGTCACCAGGACCCCTTTCTCCGTGTTTCTCATCACCTGTCGCGATTTTTTTTGTAGTAGACGACATCACAGCGCAGTATCACCGCCACAATGAAAACAAAAAAACAAAAAACCTACTTGGTAAACAGATGATCCGACTCGACGGGTTGTCAAAATGGACAAGTCAAGCTCGCCCTGGCGCGCCGGACCGTTCCACGTTGCATGAGGATGGGCGTGGGTTGGGTTGCAGATGGTACAGCAGAGGTACATCGTGGTTACTTGAGTCTGTCACTTCACTTCAGCCCACCAAAACGAACAGGGTGACAACCTTTGAGTGATTGAGTGGTGGTTGCAGGTCGACAAAGTGTTATCACATGAGAGGAATAAGTGAATAAATAAATAAATAATCCACTATGATACCTTTCTCTTTGCTTTGTCTTCTTCAGCATCAGAATTGACTCACTGAGATCTGGCTTCAGGCTCAGACATACAGCGGAACAACTGAGACTCAGACTGTCCCGTCGTTTAGGCTCAATCATTTTAGTGGCGCAGCTACGTCACTAGCCGACGTCGTCTCGAGCTTAGCGCGTCTTGCTTTTCTTTTTCCTGGGTTCAATAGTGTCGCATTTTGCTGATGTCTGGTTGCCAGGCAACGATGAAATAAACGTGGTCAACTGAACGTTTTCGAGTCAGTCACCAAATGGTTGCAAAAAAGGACTCGAATTGAACGAATTGCAAGTCATGATTGGAGCCACGCTTTGAATAATGCATGTTCTCGTAAATTTGATTACTTGCATTTTGAAGTGGCTGGGAAATGTATTGTAAATACAGAAGAAAAAAAGAGGTGGGTGGTGGTGGATAGAGGGCCTCAGCGGTGAGGCCATGAACGGACAGCCACTCCTCTTTTCTTGGCACCACGGAAGCTGCGGACATTTCACAATGCATTGTGTGTACGTATTTCATAAGTGATAGAAAGAAATAATTCACCGGTGAGACCTTTCGTAACAGCTAATTTAGCCTTTGAAGAAGCAAAACCCTTTAGGTTGCATTCAAGCTGCATGACGTCGGCAATTAGGAAATGTCCAAGAGAGTTTGCCGGCTTCAGGGACAAAACTCTAGACTTTTTTTACTACCGCGGGAATCGGGTAAGTTGAAGTATATTTGTTGACTTTACCACTTTCACGAGAACAAAACCGCATCCGTGGCATTGGTGCCGTCGTAGTAGTAGTATCCAGTTGTGCAATCTCCATGTAACCATGAGCAGAAAAAAAAAAGAGGAGGACGCGGCATCGCATCTAAGCCGCAACAAGGGTATCGTGAGGCCTAGACTACAGATGCGGATATCAGTTACCTCAGCATTCAGAGCGGTGAAAATGCCGACATTGCTAGCTTGAAGTCTTTTTTTTTCTTCTGTCGGTGACAAACTTTGCACATGTGGGTTGACAGGCGGTATTAGAGCTTGGACTTTTTTATCCACGAGTTGTGGAACCGGGATTAAGTGTCTTGTTGCCGATGCGGGAGATATCACGGATGTTGCTGGACGACAGATATCTGCTTTGAGGCGGGGGATGCATACGAGATCCTGCAGAAGATTTTGGTCAAAACATTGAGGCAAAACACGCATACATGCTGTATGAAGAGAGCTGCAATTCCTGCAGGACAAGAGGGCGATATCAATTGCAGCCCAATTGTTTCAAATCGCTGAACTGGATGCCTATCACGATGCTGATTTTGACCAGATCGACAGGCGGGGACATCCCCATTTGCTGCAGCGCGAATTGGCCACGACTTACGAACGAGCCAGATATCTTCAACTTCCCCTCTTTCTTCGCTTATTCCACGCCCAAGCTTCGTTCTGTTCGTTCCTTTGATCCGCAGGGTCCCGTCAGTGCTTCTCGTGAATGCAAGCCACACGAGTTGCACAAGGAACAGCAGTGAAGGAATAGCCTTGGGAATAGAATATGTTGAAAAGCTGACAAGCAGGGGAGACCCAGCTTTGAATGGTGTCATGTTCTGAGGGGAAATGAGAGAGAGGAACGATGGGGACTGAAAGGCCATTCGACCGTTGGATCAGCGGGAGTAACGGAAACGAGCATCAGAAAATCATTTTGGCAAACTCAATGATATGCCCCTCTCGATTCATGTAAGAGACTGCATTCTCGGTTATCGAGCCTCGATATATATCAGATACGGGGAAGAAGCGAAATATCATGAGATTCCTCAAATCTCAAGATCAAACAATAGCCAGTCGACGGAACCTGGCCATTCTGCACATCAAGATACAGTTGAACTGACACATCAAACTCATCTCACGAAAACTGTCCACTCAGCCTAGTTCAAACATCGTACCACGAACGAGTGGTCTCGCCAAAATTGCGAGGATACAAAAAGCCACCTTTCGAGTCGTTGAGGACCGCGGCATTGAATCCTGGTTCCTAGCCTCTCTCAATTGATAGGTTGAGGGATCCTACTCGTTTTTGATACTATCCACCAGTCAAAAATCACGAGTGAGTGATGATATCCATAAGGAGTGGGGCTGATGAAGATTTGCACCGCTGGCGGGGTGAGTTTTAGCGCGGCTGGGCTAGGATTCAAGCGTCCCATGGCCCTGGACTAACTGCAGAAAGCACTGAAAGTACCTACAATGTACTCCCGTACCTCCAGGCCCATCACCCGTCCCGCCCGGGGCCACAGAGAGCTTTCCCCAAAGTGGAAGTAAACAATTGGGAGGTGGCTCCTGGTGGTGCTTCCCTGCTCTCCTTCTCGTTCACTGCCTCGACCTTGTCTTCTCTGCCTTCGCCTCCGCTCTCCATCTCCATCTGCAACTCCACCAACAACCACCGCGCCATTTTTCTCCTGTGTCTTCCTCCTCTGCTCGTAACTCTTGACATCCTGGTTTTTTTCTTCTTCTCGCTTGTCCGTGCCTGACCGACTCTCCGTACTAACCTTCAGCACTGCACCGAACCTGACCTGCACAAAGTTGGAGCAAATAGGGCATTGTCGTTTTGTATCACAAGCGGTCGCTTCTGTTTCGTTGCTCTTTGCCCGATACTTTTTGCAACGTCCTTTTTTGCTCAGGATCCTCGAGTAGATCCAATCCCCTGTACTCCCGATTTTGTCTTGCGTGAGTCTTGCCTTGTCCAACCTCGTTTCTCTTTGCCGTAACCCAGCCCCAGCCACTCGGGAACAGAAGTTTTTCTCGACTCTCAATTCTTCACTTCTCAATTCTCAAGTGAAAGTGGTTTTGGGAGAAATTGCTCTCCATAGTGCAAAAGAATGTCAATGACATCAACTGACCTATTCGTAGTTCCGATTGTATTAACTAGCCTTGATGGCTTCGTCGAGACGCCCCTGAATAATTGATTTCGTCTGCGTTTGCGACTCCGAAACTCCAGTGCCCGAGGAGCCGATATTACAAGACAACCTACTCGAACTGACAGACGAGAATGAGCGGTCCCCCTCCGCCGCCTCCGCCTCATGGCGGAGTGCCAAAGGGTTCCGGCTTGCCTCCAGGAAAATATGACATTTTTGTCATTCCTGAGCACTCCGCTGGAGGTGGCTTCTTGTATCTTCCGTCAATGCAACCGAATGTGAACAGTTTCGCCGCTGGTTTCGCTTCAGCTTTGATCCTCGTCGTCCTCGGCCAGACCTTGGCTCCTGCTTTCCGTACTTGGTGGGAAGGCTTCCATGGGTTAGGAAATATGGCAATGGCAATGTTGGTCGTCGGCGTTGGCTTCGGTGCATGGGCTCTGGGTCGTTTCCAGAATCAGGATAAGGGCTTCCCAGGTGGTGGT